>PVLC010038663.1:0-14633 GCA_004027655.1 Graphiurus murinus | reverse complement strand
TTTTTTTTTTTTTTTTTTGCGGTACTGGGGATTGAACTCAGGGGCATTCTACCTCCGAGCTATACCCCCAGCCCTATTTTTTATTGTTTATTTTGAAACCGAGTCTCACTAAGTTGCGGAGTGGCTCACTAGGTAGCTGAGGCTGGCCGCGAACCCGGATCCTCCGGTCTCAGCCTCCCGAATGCTGGGATTACAAGCAAGCGCCACCATGCCCGGCTCCTCTAATTTTTAAAAAGTTATCATTACTTATTTCTTGTGACAACTTCGTTACTGCTGTCAGATGTCCCTTTAGTTGTGATCTCTTTATCAAGGTGAGTACTGCTGTCCATGCAGCGTCTCCTTGCTGGAAACAGCCTCTGCTCTTGGTTACTGGTGGGAGTGAGCAGGGCCGACTGCTGAGGAAACATGCCATCTCCCTTCCCGCTGGTGAGGAGCTGGTGTAACCACAGGGGCCCAGTGTCTCCAGACTTCACACGTCCAAGGGCAGGGTCACAGCTGTTGCCCACGCCTACACTGTGAATCAGTGTTCTTCCTTATAGGTTGTCTTATCAGTACCAACTACAGATAGCAGTATCACTGGCCATGAAATAGAAGGGAACTATAAAAATAAACAGGATGAAGAGAGTTGCCACATGGCCTGGAAATTGCATTCTTGGGCACTAAGTTTTGAGAAAGGAAGACTGAGTCTTCACTGTGATGGTGCTTACACACGACTACACATGCGATGAAACTAGAGGGTGTCACACACAGGGTGAGTAAGCTCTAGGGACTGCACTGATGTCAGGGTTCTGGGGTTTATTTCACGTGGTATAAGATGTTTTCATGGAGGGAGACTGGGAGAAGGGGCACTGGACTGCCCCATACATTTCCTTGCAACCTCTTGTGAATCTATAATTACTTCTAAATAATAAGGTAAAAAATTGGAGGGAAAACAGTCACTAAACAGTAAAAGCAGAAAGTAATAGCAAAAACAAATAAGTGATCATAAACAGCTGGGCATGGTGGCGCACACTTATAATCCCAGTATTTGAGAGGCTGAGACAGGAGGATCACAGGTTGGGGCCAGCTTCAGCAACATAGCCAGGCCCTCAACTTAGTGAGACCCTGTTTAAAAAAAAAAAAAAAAAAAAAAAAAAAAAAAAGGTAGGAAAATCCGGGAGTGGTGTCGCACGCTTGTAATCGGGGTTCGAGGCCAGCCTTAGCTACCTAGTGAGGCACTCCGCAAAGAATAAAAAATAGGGCTGGGGGTATAGCTCGGAGGTAGAATGCCCCTGAGTTCAATCCCCAGTACCGCAAAAAAAAAAAAAAAAAAAAAAAAAAAAGCCAGGACTGGGGGTGTAGCTCAGAGGTAGAATGTCCCTGGCTTCAATCCCCAGTAAAACACACACACACACACACACACACACACAAAGTGATCATGAACAAAGCCAATCAGTTTGCTGGACAGCACATACTGTTTCAGTCTGCCACGGCAACTGTCAGTCCCAGCTTGGGCGATGAGGAAACTGAGTCCCAAGGAGTTTGAGTAACCCACCTACATCTACAGCCACGCCCACAGCCACACCCACACAAGCACCCTGCATGTGGGCAGGCCTAGCTCACTTTGGCCCTAAAGCAACGTTCCTTCTGACCTTCTGCCCTCCTTCCACCTGCTCTTCTCTCTAAGCCACAGAAACTAGCATTTCTCTTCCCTGAGGAAGGCCACAGAAACTTGATTCCCCACCTTTCTGGAGACCCCTGTTGGAGAGGGCTGCATGGACATGGAGACCTCCTGGCTGGGATGTGCCTCCTGCGTCTCCCCTCGAGTCTCCCCCTTCTTGTCCACTCACAATGTCTGCGTGGTTGTGCATGCTTCCATCATGCCTGTGTGGCAAGTCTTCACAGAAGCCCGCAAGGACAGGGTGGAGAGAGCTTCTGAACAGCTGAGCCCACGGAGGTCTAAAGGAAGGGGACGGGAACTCAGCTGTGTGCAGGAGAGCGGCGCATCCCAACTCCACGGAGACATGGTCCTGACTAGAGCCCTTGCGCACTGCCCTCTGGTCTGTCTCTTCATCTGGCTGTTCTTGTGTCCTTTAAGTATCCTTTGTGATACATTGGCAATGTAAGTAAGTGTTTTCCTGAATTCTGTGAGCTCTTCTAGAACCTAGAGGAGGTCCTGGGGATCCCAACTTGTAGCGAGGTGGCCAGCAGTTCCCAAAGCACAGCCCTGAGACTGGGTTAGAAAGTGGGGCAGTTCTGTGGGACTAGCCCTCAACTGTGGACCTGATGCCAGTTCTAGGCAGTGCTGGAAATGAAATCAGTTAGAGGCCTGATGTTTGCTACAGAGCAGACTGCTTGCTTGCTTGCCAGTGGGGAGAAATCCCCACACGTTTTGGAATCATAGAAGTAATGTGTGTTGTGAGCACATAGGAGAAATTGCTGATTTTGCTTAATATTCCCAGAAATATCAAAACAAATTGGAAATACCACATACTCTTAGAGTTTTTACCAAATTCTATAGCTGAGGGCAAGCCCTGGTTTTTTTCCCCTTGGTAAACAGATGCCATGCTTAGTGAATCTTCAAAGTCAACTCCCAAAGTATGAACAAGTACACGGACATAAGTAAAGACTCAAGGGAGAAATTCAAGAACAAGGGAGCTATCAGCAGAGCATGGAAGACTGCTCTCTGGTAGTTCTGAGAGATAACTCTCTCAAGACAGCAATCACCACCATGCACTTCCAGAACTCCCCACCCGATCCCACATAAGGGCTTTGTAACCATTCAGCAATGATCCCATCTCCCATTTCCACAGTCCCTGGTAACCACTACTCTACTCTGTGTGTCTGAATTTGCTAATTCTAGGTAGCTCATATAAGGAGAATTACACAATATTTCTCTTTGGTGCCTGGCTTATTTCACTGAGCATATTTGTAAAGTAACTTCTTCATTCCCCACCCAGAGGCACAAATAAAAGTTCTTGAGGAGAAAAGGCAGTTGGACCACAGCCCAACCCACACACATTCCTTCCAGGCTGGGTGCCGCTGGCTCCCGTAAGGGCAGGACTGGGAACACTACTCTCCCTGGTAAGTAGTCCAGTCTCCTACAGGACAATAACTGGGATCTTGCCAAGGCTGAGAAGTAAGCAGTGCCCCAGGTGTAGAGAAATCAAATTTGGCCTGTGCCTAGAGAACATGCCTCCTGGAGCCAGCGGCTCCCTGTACACCTTGGGACCCTATTTGCTTCACCTCAATGAACTTCCCCGCTGTCTCTGCAGAGCCAAACTCAGTGTCGGGCATGGTATGCACTCAACACTTCACCAAAGGATGACTGCCCGCAGTCATTAGTGCACTACACTGTCCACTTCAGAGTCCCAGGGTCTCCAGGCCCCACCTGCTGATTGCAGCAGAACACGAGAGGTGCTGAGGACGCCAGATTCTCTTCTTCACTGCACAGGATTTGAGGATAGCTAAAGCCACCCTGGAATGGCCAGATCAGCCCTCTACTCCGTAAGGACCAGAATGTTCATATTTCAAGACTTAAACCACTTCCACAGAATGGTAGGGACTCCTGACTTAACTAGGCAAATAAGTTGAATGTAGTAGGAAATAACACTTGGCAGTAGCAAAAACCAAACCAGAATTTGTCCTGAAAGGATGTTCCTACCTGCGGTGCCAGGTCACAGGTGAGGGGGACAGAAGCAGGGCACAGGAGTACATGCCGTCCCACAAGCAGAAGAGGAGCCAGGAGTGTCCGGGAGAGGCTGGGCAGGACGGGCGCCCGGCAGACCTCAGCTCTGGGCCAGAGCGCGCCCTTCACATTTGCGCCTCGAGTTGGGAGCTTTCTGGCTTTGGGCTCCCGCTGCCAGGCCTCTTATCCCCTAGCCTACACGGGTTGATATAAGGCACGTGGTGTCACAGATGAAAAGCTGTGAGACACGCCGTCCATGTGGAACTGAACACAGCCTGCCTTTCCTGGTGTCCGGGGTGGGGGGTACACTATGTTAAGAGCATTTTCACAACCCACAGGATCCCTGATCAGCATGGTAACACTGACAGAAACCTGCTGGCCAAACCATGGCACACCAAATTCCTACACAAGGCAGGACTGGGTGACTATTAGAAAAACCAGTTAGTTTTATTTGGGGGAAAACAGTTAACTTGTTTGGTCTGATCTCCTTAGCAATTCAGAATTAGAAATGCATCCTAATCCTACTTCTGTTCCTTCTTTTACCTGTTTTCTCTTTCTCTTCTTCTGAGTCTTTAAAGAGATATTCAAATACAACTAAACTGCTCTCAACCATACATAATTTTTTCTTTCTTTTTGTACTGGAGATCAAACCCAACACATTCTACCAATGAACTACACCCCTAGCTCTTTTTACTTTGAAACAGGTTTTTGCTAAGTTATCCTCCTGTCCTCAAACCTGCGATCGTCCAGTCTCAGCCTCCCAAGTACTGGGATTATACGGGTGTGCCACAACACCTGAGGAAACATTGCATTTTTCTAGGAGGTCTGAGCCATTAAGACCTTGTGTTTGGAACAGAAGACAGGAAAAGTGCCAGTACAGTCACTCCCAAAGGCCCCAGGCTCAAGCATAAGCTGTCCCACCTCTGCTAGGCCAGCTGGCCTCCTGGCCTCCCCCTGAACTTGCTGGTGCTATGAAATACACTCTTCTCCATGCCCCAGACTGCTGGGCTGGAGACAATTCATGCAGCCCTTCAAAACAAGCAAGGAGGCATTTTCATTCCCTGCTTTTGCCTATCAAAGGAAAACAGGCAGAGGCTGGGGGTGCAGCACAGCTGCATGAGGCCCTGGGTTCTATTCCCAGCTCTGGGGTGGGGGTGGGGTAGAAACAGACCCCTGTCCTCAATTTCCAGGGTGATACTGAAAAAAAGAATTGAGGCTGAGCCCATCATGCTTACAAAGAAATACAGCATTTCCAACTCTAGCTAAGAAAGTTTCCAGTTGGATGGAAGCTTTTTATTTTTTGTACTGGGGATTGGACCTAGTGGTGCTCTACCACTAAGCTACAACTCAAACCCTTATTTGTAATTTTGAAACAGGGTCGTGTATGTGTGAAAAAGGAATAAAACAGGATCTGGGGCATGCACCACTGTACCCAACTCATTTCTTCCTTTTTATTTTTATCATTTCCTGCTAAGGAGTAAAGAAATAATTTCTTTGTTCAAGTTTCCTTGAACAAACTTCAAAGATTTTATATATATATATATATATATATATATATATATATATATATATATATATATATATAAAACAAAATATTTCATTACAGCCAGGCTTGGTGGTGCACATCTGTAATCCCAGTACTTGGAAGCTAAGACAAGATTGCAGGCTCAAGGCCAGCCTTAGCAATTTAGCAAGACCCTATTTCAAAAAAAAAGTAAAGGGGTGGGAGCGTAGCTCAGAAGTAGAATGCCCCTGGGTTCAATCCCCAGTACAAAAAAAAAATAATTTTCATTGAATGCCACCAAAGGAGACAGCCTCTCTTTTCCCTGAGCTATGAAACAGGGGCACTGAGATGAAGCAGTGATGGGCACATGCGAAGCCTTTTCTGAGAGAGCAAAACCCAGCGTGGCAACCACAGGCACCCGCAGACTTTCAGTGAATGGACTTGTGGCTATCAAAGCAGTTTCTGCACTTGCACTTGAAGTGAAAGTCCACCTTGTGCGCGCAATGTAGAGCCTTTCTGTCATCTAGCAGGTGTAAAGCTGAAAGGGATGCAACACCCAGGGTGAGGCCTCCAGGGAGCTGCTCTTGATCTCTGCTTCCCGCACCTGAGTCTGTGGAATTCTCTTTCCATGGGAGTCCTCACGCTTCCCTTCAGCCGCCACACATCAATACATGCTTGTTCGTAGTCGTTATCAACCAAGCCAGGTGAGCCTCTTCAGCTTCTAGAAGGCGGCACAGAGCTTTCCGAGGCACCACTTTTGTACTTGGGCTGCCCTTGCTCTCTCGGCAGGTGCATCCCACCTCCCCAGCATCGGGGCCAGAGCCTTGCCTGGCTGACCTGCTGCCCACCCAACCTGCAGAGGTCCCTCCATGACCAGCCCTCAGATGTGTGGCAGAGGAGGGACAGGTAGCAGGGGTGGGCCTGAGTTGGGAGTGTGACAGAGGTCCTGTTTGCCCCCAGCAGCCACCTGGACAATGACTTGTCTCTCCTCTGCTGCCTGGGATGACTGTTGAAGCTCAGATGGTGGGGGTGAGCGGCAGACAGTCTCTAGAGCCCCCTCTCAGGGTATGCAATAGAATCCACCCTGAGACTGTTGTGCAGAGGAAATGAGGTGAGGAGTGAACCGCTTAGCAGAAGCTGGCAGCCAACTGCTGGAGGAGAGGCAGACACACCAGGCCTGGTCCACCCCGGCCTGCACAGGCCTCTCTCTCGTCCAAAGCATCAAGCTGAGCTCCAATTTCTCCAGTATCTTATTTTGGGCTTGCTCTTTAGTGTTCCTGTTTAAAAGCAGTAGTTCAAGGTTGCCGGGGTCACTGTGGCAATACGGTGGAAGGGAGAAAGCCTAACTTGAATGGCGGGCCCTGCACCTATCTGGGAAATTCCGCTGGAGCCAGCAGAGGAGGAAGCTCCGGGCTGTGCCACTTCATCTCTAATGGCCTGAGCACCAGCGCTCTTCTTAGGGGCTCTGAGGCAGTGGCCAGAGGCGCTCTGGCCCTCCCTAGGCTCACTCACCCCCTTCTCCTGTAAGGTGGGGGTGGCTAAGCAACTCGCTTTGGCCAGGGGAACATGATCGGAAAAGCCTTCGTCTGCGAGCTGGAGGGAGTGTGTAGCACTGGAGGCCCTGTTGGCTTGGGCCCAAGAGATTGCCACGAGCACAGCTGGGCGGCCGGGTTCTTCAGCAGAAACTTGTCTGCTGACCAAGACACATCTCTAACTGCCATCGCCTTGGGTCTCCACCTGGAGTCTCACAGGCAACTCAAAATTAACATGTCCAAAACCAATTTCTTGATCTTCCCCCCTTCCCACCCCCTTGAACCTGCTCAGCCCGAATGCCATGTGCCCCAGCACTGTGCAGGCTCCAGGGAGTATCCCTAACATCCTTTCTTGCTCCTCCCTCCACTTGAATCCACACCAAGCCTCTGAACCTGCTTCAAGCCCATCTGCCTCTAGTAGCTGTTTTGCACAGACCAGCAGATCCAAACTCCTTTTGCTGTTGTTACAGTGCTGGAGGTTGAACCCAGGCCTTGTGCATGTGAGGCAAACACTCTCCCTCTGAGCTGCATCCCCAGCCCCCAACTCTTATGATTATATGTTCCATCAGTAATTTATTTTGGCACATGCCATCATTTTATATATATATGTGTGTATATTTACTATATACATATATAATAGGTCTGCATGTTTATGTTAGCTAATTTCTATATAAAAATGTAATTAGAAGGCCCAGTATTTCCTTCCCAGACCCTCCTAGATGACAGAAAGGCTCTACATAGCACATGTAAGGTGAACTTCTATTTCATCTCCAAGTGTAGTAATGGTATCTTGGACATTCCCCAGTGGGGGACAAGGCCCTGGCTTCCTATAAAGACCTCCGAAATGGAAGCTTCAACCTCATACCTGCCTTTCCCCACCAACATTCTCTACTAGGTACCTAGAGAGACCTTGTTAACATGCAAATGTGATCACACCCATGCTCCCCTTAACCCTGCCAAGAGCACTTAAACTGTGGACCCAAGGCCCTATGTGACCCAGGCACGGTCCCCTCCCTTGAACACTTTCAGGGTCCAACCCTCTATCTCCTTTCAGTCTCCTGCAAAGGCCAAAGGGCAGGAGCAGGCAGGATGGCGCTCTGGGCACAGATGGACTTGGTCCCTTGGTCCACATCAGACCCACCTCTCACCTCACCACTGAATGCCTGTCAGTCAGGGGCAACATGCCAACCCAGAGCTGAGGATGCCCAGGTTCAAACTAGGAAGAAGGGAGACATGTGCTACCTGGACGAAGACCAGAACACAGTGATACATCACAGTCCACAAAATCTTACTGAGAAGTGCACTGTGCCAATATGTGCACAGATGAAAGTGCAAAAAGCTGTAACTAAAACGTTAAAGACTGTTACCCGGGACAGTAAATTTGTGACCACTGCATTTTTTACTTCATACCTTTCTGTATTGTCTGACTGTTTATTTTTACAATGAATATGAATCACTTCCATAATCAGAAAAAACAATTTTAGAAGAACATTGATTTCCATATGCTATTGTCAGTAAAGAAAATTAATTTTACATGAGGAATTTTTGCTGCAAAAATAAAATCTTAATGTATTACTAAGTGAAAAATAGTACAAGAGGGTACATTCAAAAGGATATTTTTCATAAATAAAACTTCAGAAACATAAAAGGCAAACATGTAAGGCAAAAAAGTCCAGGAATACATGGCAAGGTTCTCTCTGGCTTGGCAGTGGAACTAGTGATTGTTTTATTTTTTTTAAAAAATCTTTCTGTGCTTTCCAAATTTGCTGATAAGCATCTACAGTTTTTAAACGATTTTACATTTAACTGTTTACTTCACCTGGAATTATCTTAGCACACAGTATAAGGTAATAAAGTTATTTTTCTCCCCAAGCTACTACTCAATTATCCTAGCACTTATTAATGATGCTACTTTTTTTTTGGCGGTACTGGGGATTGAACCCAGGGGCATTCTACCTCCAAGCTATAACTCCAGCCCTATTTCTTTTTGTGTGTGTGTGTGTTTCTGGGGGTTGAACTCAGGGGCATTCTACCTCCGAGCTATACCCTCAGCCCTATTTTTTATTCTTTATTTTGAAACAGGGTCTCACTAGGTAGCTGAGGTGGCCGAGAACCTGGATCGAATCCCCCGGTCTCAGCCTCCAAGTACTGGGATTACAAGCATGTGCCACCACGCCCAGCTCTAATGATGCTTTTAACAAGAACAACAACACAATTGCATCTTACTTCTACTCACGGATTCTTCTATGCATAATTGATGAGGCAGACCTCAAACCTGTGATCCTCCTTAGGCAAATGCTCTACCACGGAGCTACAACCCCAGCCTACGCACTTGACAAGTCAGAATAACACACTTTCAGACTTAGATGTGAAGTGTCCTGTGGAAGGCTTGGTCCCCAAATGCAGCAACTTGCAGAGCTTATTCGGCTCTGATCTCATCCGTGGGTTAATCCACCCATGGCTCACAACTGAAGGGACCGTGGAGGCGGGGCCTCGTCCCCGCAGCCTCCCCTCTCTGCTTCCTGGGCCATGAGGTGCACAGCCTCCTCAGCCACAGGATCCTGCCACCGTGAGGTTCTGCCTCACCACAGGACCAGAAACAACGGCGCCAACTGACTGTGGACTGGAACTTCTGAGACCAGGAGCCAAAACAAACCTTTGGACTATGGAGGAAAGAAATCTTTCCTCCTTTAAATTGTTTTTCTCAGGTATTTCGTTACAGTTACACATACTATTCAAATCATTATGGCTAATAAAAAATTCTCAGGCCGGGCGTGGTGGCATAAGCTTGTAATCCCAGCATTCGGGAGGCTGAGACCGGAGGATCCGGGTTCACGGCCAGCCTCAGCTACCTAGTGAGGCACTCCACAACTTAGTGAGACCTGGTTCCAAAATAAAGAATAAAAAAACTAGGGCTGAGGGTATAGCTTGGAGGTAGAATGCCCAAGTTCAACCCCCCCCCCAAAAAAAAACATTCTCAGTATCTTTTCATTAGTGATTTTTAAGAACTCTTTATATATTAAGGATACTACTTCTTTCACACTTTATATAAGTTTTTAAAATATTTCCAAGATTTGTCTATTTATTTTGTTTAGGACTTTTAAAAAAATTACTGGAGCATTTTAAATCTTTAAGCATTCTTATCTTTTTCTTTTTAGTTTCTTCTTTTTTTTTTTGCAGTACTGGGGATTGAACTCAGGGGCATTCTACCTCTGAGCTATACCCCCAGCCCTATTTTTTATTCTTTATTTTGAAACTGGGTCTCACTAAGTTGCAGAGTGCCTCACTAGGTAGCTGAGGCTGGCCACGAACCCGGATCCTCTGGTCTCAGCCTCCCGAATGCTGGGATTACAAGCATGTGCCACCACGCCCGGCTTCTTTTTAGTTTCTTCCTCTACTTTGAGGAAACATGCTTTTCTCTGTTCTATGGACTAGATAAATGTTCTTTTTTCTTTTGAGGGTTTATACTTTACATTTAATTGATCTAGAACTTAATTTCGAATATAATGGGAGGTAGGTTCTGAGTTTTTACATTCCTAAATAGTAACGTAGGCACTTCTTTGCTCTCTATCCAAAATATCACCTTGAACACATTAAATGTTATGTACAAGTGGTGGCGCACGCTTGTAATCCCAGTACTTGGGAGGCTGAGACCACAGGATCTGGGTTCATGGACAGCCTCAGCTACTTAGTGAGGCACTCCGCAACTTAGTGAAACCCTGTTTCAAAATAAAGAACAAAAAAAAAAAAAAAAAAAAAAGGACTGGGGGGTGTAGCTTGGAGGTAGAATGCCCCTGGGTTCAATTCTCAGTACTGCAAAAAAAAAAAAAAAAGTTATGTACAAAACCAGGCATGGTGGTGCATGCTTGTAATCCCAGTACATGGGAGGCTGAGACAGGAAGATAGCAGATTCTAGGATAGCCTCAGCAACATAGTGAGACTCTCAGCAACCTAGCAAGACTCTTTTCAAAATAAAAAATAAAATAGGGCTGGGGGTGTAGTTCAAGAGGCAGGATGCCCCTAGTGATAGCCCTAGTATGCCTCCAAAATGTTATAACACAAGCCTATGGACGATAGATCTGTTTCCTCCCAAAACCCCACTAAAATGACAGTAAATTCTTTAAATTGCATAAAACCGTTTGTGTCAACATCACTAAGACTATGGAACCTTGGAACCTGGGGATAAGCTGACATACCCAGGAGGGGCAGGCTGACACCAGAAGGAGAGGAGATGAGGCACATGAGCTGGTGGCACCAGCTATCTGTTGAAGAGGTCTCAGGCTGGGACCAGAATCAGGACAGTCTGAAGTCCCCTGACTCCTCCCCAATGCTGAGCTCAGGAGTAGAAACAGCTGGCCACTTGCAGTCACAGGAGCCCTGCATTCCAAGACTAACCTGGCTCTGAGTACCTGACTTCCCTGGAAGGGAAGCTGAGAAAGGAGTATCTTTTCAATATTCTGGGTTTTCATTTAAAAAGAAACCTTATATTTCTGCTTAAACAGGTATTGTTTTATGTCTCTCCGTAAGGTTTCTTGTGTGTGTGTGGGGGGGGGGGGTGCTGGGGAATGAACCCAGGGGCATTCATTGTACTTCAGCCACCACGCCCAGTTCCTATTTTATTTTTTGAAACAGGGTCTCACTAAGTTGCTGAGGACCTCACTAAGTTTCTGGGGCCTGCCTTGAACCTGCAATTCTCCTGTCTCAGCTTCCAAGTACTGGGGTTACAAGTGTGTGCCTCTGCGCCCAGCTCCTAGAATCATCTCGACTGCCTCATCTTTAACCCTAGCACGTCTCCTCAGGGATGGGTTCTCTCAGTCATCTCCTCTCCTGACCCACTTCCCCTTACACCCACACACACACACACACACACACACACACACACACACACAACTAGTTTCTAGATTTTTATATTTCATGAACTAATAAAAATTTCCACAAAACAGTGACCAACTCATGTTGCCAAGTCTGTGCTTTACTAAGTAAAGATCTCAAAACTTGACAAGAAAGGCCACTTTCTCAAGAATCAGGTCTCTTTATGATAGATTCTCTACACTGTCCTTATTCTCTCTCTTCCCTTCCAGGGGTGAAAATGTAGCCCCCCAGCCTTTGGAGCCCAGGCCAGCACTCCTGACTCCACCCCGTGGCTAGTACTCCACCTCACAGCACCTGCAGGCCCATTTGCTGCCCAGGTCAGTGCCGGAGGAAGACTAGGCTTCAGACAAAGCCTACTCCAGAGCCAGGGGCAGGAAGACACTTAATTCTGGCTCTTTTGTTCTACTTTCTATATATAGAAGTAGTGGTCAGCCAGGCATGGTGGTGCACACTTATAATCCCAGTACTTGGGAGGCTGAGACAGGAGGATTACAAGTTCATGGGCAGCTTCACCAATTTAGTAGGGCTCTCAGCAACTTAGTGAGACCCTGTTTCAAAATAAAATAGGGCTGGGGGTGTAGTTCAGAGGTACAGTGCCCCTGAGCCTGTTTTCCAGTACCAAAAAAGAAAAGAATAGTGGTTACTGACAAGAAGATAAACTTCTGGCCTCATGCCCAAAAGGGGGTCAGTGTCATAACACTGTCTTGTCTGGGGTTCTGCTGTGCCCAGACAGGGACAGTGCAGGTCCTAGATTTTCAATGATATAAGAGTTGCAATTTCATCCCTTATTCTATGGACTCACTCCATTTACTTTCCTAGAGATCTTGATTAGAAGACAAAACACGTAACCGGGCATGATGGCACATGCTTGTAATTCCAGTACTTGGGAGGCTGAGACCAGAGGATCTGGGTTCACGGCCAGTCTCAGCTACCTAGTGAGGCCCTCCACAACTTAGTGAGACCCTGTTTCAAAATAAAGAATAAAAAATAGGACTGGGGGTGTAGCTCAGAGGCAAAACACCTCTGCGTTCCACCCCTAGTACTGCAAAAATAAAAAAATAAAAAAGAAGACAAAACACTTAAACCAGGCATGGTGCCCAGTACTTAGAAGGCTGAGACCGGAGGATCCTGGTTCGCAGCCAGTCTCAGCTACTTAGTGAGGCTCTCTGCAACTTAGACCCTGTTTCAAAATAAAAATAAAATAGGACCGGGCGTGGTGGCAGACGCTTGTAATCCCAGCATTCGGGAGGCTGAGACCGGAGGATCCGGGTTTGAGGCCAGCCTCAGCTACCTAGTGAGGCACTCCACAACTTAGTGAGACCTGGTTTCAAAATAAAGAATAAAAAATAGGGTTGGGGGTATAGCTCGGAGGTAGAATGCTCCTGAGTTCAGTCCCTAGTACCGCAAAAATAAAATAAAATAAAATAAAAAATAATAAAAAATAAATAAATAAAATAGGGTTGGGGGTGTAGCTCAGGAGTAAAATGCCCGAGTTCAATCCCCAGTGCTGCAAAAAAAAAAGACAGAACACTTAGCCAGGCATGGTGATACACACCTGCAATCCCAGTACTTGCAAGACTGAGAGAGGAGGATCGCACGTTGGAGGATAGCCTCAGCAATTTAGCAAGAGCCTGTTTGGAAATAAAAAATAAAAGCACTAAAGCTGGGTGTGGTGGCGCACGCTTGTAATCCCAGCATTTGGGAGGCTGAGACTGGAGGATCCGGGTTCACGGCCAGTCTCAGCTGCTTAGTGAGGCCCTCCGCAACTTAGTGAGACCGTTTCAAAATAAAGAATTAAAAAAATAGGGCTGGGGCTGTAGCTCGGAGGTAGAATGCCCCCAGGTTCTATCCCCAGTACTGCAAAAATAAATAAATAAATAAATAAAAGCACTAGAGGTGTAGCTTAGAGGTAAAATGCTCCTGTGATCAATCCCTAGTACATCCCTCCCCGCCAAGAAAGAGCGAGAAACAACACTATTCTTTTTATTCTCCTCTATTTATTAATGAGGTAGCAAAGAGTAAGAAATATCTTTTTTTTTTTTTTTTTTTTTTGCGGTACTGGAGATTGAACTCAGAGGCGTTCTACCTCCGACCTACACCCCCAGCCCTATTTTTTATTCTTTATTTTGAAACCGAGTCTCACTAAGTTGCGGAGCGCCTCACTAGGTAGCTGAGGCTGGCCGCGAGCCCGGATCCTCCGGTCTCAGCCTCCCGAACGCTGGGATTACAAGCGTGCGCCACCACGCCCAGCAGAAATATCATTTTATCTAACGTAAAATTGACCCTGCTTGGAAACTCGGGAAATGGCAACATCCGTTGCTGTGGTTTGAATACATCTCCTTTAAAATTCTGGTGTTGCCAGATAAAAGTTAGAAGGAAACTTGACCCACAGGTGCCCTGTTTTCTCCCTGGTGTTTCAGACTACCTGACTGCTCGTTGTGTGATGGGGTTAAGAGGTGACTGGGCCATAAGGGCTCTTCCTTCATGAATGGGTTTAAAGCCCTTATAAAAGAGACTTCACACAGCATTCAGCTAGCTCGGCCTCTGCCTGCTGCCATGTGAGACAACATACTCCCCCATCTGGAGGAGGCAGCGAGCAGCCCCCACGAGGCAACCAAGCCTTGCCAGCACCTTGACACTGAGCCTTTATTTTGAAAGTGTCTTACTAAGTTGTGGAAGGCCTAACTAAGTGGCAGAGGCTGGCCACAAACCCAGATCCTCCGGTCTCAACCTCCCAATTGCTGGGATTACAAGCGTGTGCCACCACGCCTGGCTAAAATAAAATAATTAAAAAAAAAAAAAAAACAACACCAAGCCGGGCGTGGTGGCGCACACTTGTAATCCCAGCATTCGGGAGGCTGAGACCGGAGGATCCGGGTTCGAGGCCAGCCTCAGCTACCTAGTGAGGCACTCCGCAACTTAGCGAGACCCTGTTTCAAAATAAAGAATAAAAAATGGGGCTGGGGGTGTAGCTCGGAGGTAGAATGCCCCTGAGTTCAATCCCTAGTACAGCAAAAAAAAAAAAAAAAAAAAAAAAAAAAAAAAAAAAAAAAAAAAA
>PVLC010038662.1:0-14636 GCA_004027655.1 Graphiurus murinus | reverse complement strand
CCTATTTTTTATTCTTTATTTTGAAACCGAGTCTCACTAAGTTGTGGAGTGCCTCACTAGGTAGCTGAGGCTGGCCGCGAACCCGGATCCTCCGGTCTCAGCCTCCCAAATGCTGGGATTACAAGCGTGCGCCACCACGCCCGGCTCACATTCTCTCTTGAATGTGTATTTCTTCCTTTTTCCCAAATAAACCTCTGTCCATGTCTCTGACTGACGTGCTGAAATTCTTTTCTGTCACGTTAGCCAAGGACCCTGCAGATCCTGAGTTCCTGAGCTGAAGATTCACCGCCAAAACTCCGATCCCCACCAGGAGTCGTCCCTTAGAAGGTCATGGGTCAAGGGAGACCTTTGTAGGGCTTCCCAGCTAACACTGCCAGGTGCCTTCCCCACAGGCGTCACCTCGCCTAGCAACAAGGCAGTGCCTAGCAACCTAGCAACCGCAGAGCTTCCGAGGGCCTCAGCCGGGGCCAGCGCCCCGAGGGGCACGCTGGGAAGTGCGGCTCCCCGCGCTCTGGAATGAGCGGCGCCGCGGACTACAGCTCCCAGGATGCCTCGCGCCGCCCCGCCCCGCCCGGAGGCCACAACGGCGCCGCGGAAGCGGGAGGCCCGACCAAGCCAGGCTGGCCGAGTCTGGCTGGTACCAGAGGCTCTGGCCTGGGCCGGGCCCGGGCCGCGCCTCCGAGTGGACGGCGCGTAACGGGGACCTCGGGGGCGGGTTGGAGGGGTGACCACAGACTGCTCGGGGGAGACCGGTGCGCGTGCGCGCGGTGGGTGGCACATTCAGGGCGCAGAGTCGGACGCAGGACGGGCTCTGGCTTAGGGCGAGCTCAGCGTTTAAAAAATGCCTGGTCTGGAGACGGCTGAGTAGATGCGGTGACGCGACGTTACTCTGGGGCCCTTGGCCTTTACAAACCGCCCCTAGGAAATTCCTGCAGTATGGGAAGCTGGGACGGGATGGATAAGATTGGAGGCTGAAGTTCCTTAAGTGCGTTCGGACTTGTAGGTCGCTAGAATTGCCATTGCAGAGAAATAGAAGCACAAGCATCTCAAGTGGCCTCTGTCCCTAACCCCAGATAAACTTTGCATCCTAATAACAGGACAGGCCAACACCTGGGACATAGAGATGAACCGCCTCTGACTGCTTTCTTTCAAGGCGTGCTGAAGGTGGGTTTGGGTAAAGTGAAGGAGGGGGAGGGAGAGAGCTCATTCTGAGTCCGATTTGCAAGTAAGGTGGAGGGAAACATTTCCACTCTCAATGAAAATCGTGTCAAGGAGTAACCAGAGCTCACACTCGCTCTTTGTGCTGAATACTGTGTAAGACGTAATCTTGAAGCCGGGCATGGTGGTACACATTTGTAATCCCAGTACTTGGGAGACTGAGACTGGAGCATCACAGGTTCGCGGGCAGTCTCAGCAGTTTAGTGAGGCCCTCAGCAATTTAGTGAGACCCTGGTTCAAAATAAAGAAACCTGGCGTGGTGGCACAAGCTTATAATCCTAGAATTTGGGAGGCTGAGACAGAAGGATTGCAGGTATGTAGCCAGCCTCAGCAATTTAGGCCACCTGCAATTTAGTAAGACTCTGTGTCAAATAGAAAATAAAAATAGGCTAGCCAGGGTGGTGGGGTACACTTTTAATCTCAGTACTTGGGAGGCTGATACAGGAGAATCACAGGTTCCAAGACAGCTTCAGCAAATAGTGAAACTTTCATCAACCTAGGGAGACCCTGTTTCAGAATTAAAAATAAGCTGGGCATGGTGGCTCACATCTGTAATCCTGGTACTTGGGAGGCAGAAACAGAAGGGTCAAGGACAGCCTCAGCAAACCTAGTGAGACCCTGTTTCAAAAATAAAAAATAAAATAGGGCTAGGAGTGTAGCTCAGAGGTAGAATGCCCCTGAGTTCAATACTCAGTGCAAAAAGAATAGAAAAATAGGGCTGAAGATGTAGCTCAGAGGAAGAATGCCCTTGGGTTCGATCTCTGGTACTACACACACGCACACTCAAACACCCAAAAAAAAAAAAAAGAAAACAAGCCGGGCGTGGTGGCGCACGCTTATAATCCCAGCATTTGGGAGGCTGAGATCAGAGGATCCGGGTTCGAGGCCAGCCTCAGCTACCTAGTGAGGCACTCCGCAACTTAGTGACACTCGGTTTCAAAATAAAGAATAAAAAAAAAAAAATAGGGCTGGGAGTATAGCTCGGAGGTAGAATGCCCCTGAGTCCAATCCCCAGTACCGCAAAAAAAAAAAAAAAAGAAAGAAAGGAAATAGGGCTGGTGGTATAGCTCAGACATAGAATGTCCTGAAATTCAATCCCTACTACCGACACAAAAAAAAGTACTCCCAAGTGTTGCCTGGCAGAGGGTTTCCGCCACTGTGCTGACACCCTTCTTTCTGGATAGGTCCCTTTCACTTCCCACATCCTCCTTCTGGGTAAGGGCAGTCCACTTTGTTCAAGTACTCTCCAAGCCTGCCTTGCCTTTCATCGGAATCTGTTCCCCCTAGGGAACTTTTTAAAGATTTTAATGCTTTCATTGGTGTATTACGGCCTCACATCATAGTGTAAATCGGGTTGACAGTGACATACATACACACAGTACCTGGTGAAAGCTACATCAGTTTTGTTTTGTTTTGTTTTGGTTTTTTTTGCAGTACTGGGGGTTGAACCCAGGGGCATTCTACCTCTGAGCTATACCTTCAGTCCGATCTTTTATTCTTTATTTTGAAACCAGGTCTCACTAAGTTGCGGAGTGCCTCACTAGGTAGCTGAGGCTGGCTGTGAACCCGGATCCTCCAGTCTCAGCCTCCCGAATGCTGGGATTACAAGAGTGCACCACCACGCCTGGCTAGCTACATCATTTTTAAGCAACCATTTTAATTTTCTTCCTTAGGGAAGAGGAACCTGATGTGGGCAGAATTCAAGTGAGCTTGACAGTGCTATGAAGGAGCCGCAAGCCGCCTGCAGAACCCTGCAATGGTAGGCAAAATGTAGAGGAAGCTGTGTGGGAATGTGAACACCACCCCTCACCCTACCCCTGGGACCCGGAACACCTTGACTATGTGGATACTCTGGGGGCTGGGCGGCAGGGACCAGGATGGGGGCCTCAGACGAAGGATGGGAAGTAGCATTGGTATCCAACTTGAACTGTGAGCAGGTTTTCTCTTGAGCTTCTCAGTATCCAAACGAGAGCATTTTCAACCAACCATCACTAGTATTGAGCATCCGGGCACATGTAATAGGAAAAAATCAAAGCTGGGCGTGGTGGTGCACACTTGTAATCCTAGTACTTGGAAGGCTGAGATAGGAGAATCCGGGCTTTCTTTTTTTTTTCTTCCTCTTTTTTTTTTTTTTGCAGTACTGAGGATTGAACTCAGGGGCATTCTACCTCTGAGCTACACCCCCAGACCTACTTTTTATATTCTTTATTTTGAAACAGGGTCTTTTTTTTTTTTTTTTTTTTGGAGTACTAGGGATTGAACCTGGGGCATTCTACCTCAGAGCTACACCTCCAGCCTTATTTTTTATTATTTATTTTGAAGCAGGGTCTCACTAATTGTGGAGGGCCTCACTAAGTACCTGAGGCTGGCCGAGAACCCAGATCCTCCATCTCAGCCTTCCAAGTACTGGGATTACAGGCATGCACCACCATGCCAGGCTAGGATCCAGGTTTCCAGGTTTTCAAACAGCCTCAGCTATTTAGTGAGGCCCTCCACAACTTAGTGAGATCCTGTTTCAAAATAAAGAATAAAAAATAGGGCTGGGGGTGTAGCTCCGAGGTAGAATGCCTCTGGATTCAGTCCCCAGTAACACACACACACACACACAAAAAAAAAAAAAAAATAGAAGAAAACATTTCAGTTCGCATTACATCCTATCCGGGAGGGGTTGCACGTGGTGTCGAGAAATCAGGAAAGAGAGACTTCTGTCCACCCCTTGGCACCATTGCTGGTTAGTGGGGGCTGTTACTGAATACGTTCATTCTTAGACACTAAGAGAACATAAAGGACTGCTGACTCTAAATGCCATTGGTCCTCCTTTCTCTGTTCACCTGTCAGAAAGCAAAATGAAGGGTGTAGCTCAGTGGTTTGGAGCTTGCCTGTCATGTGTGATGCTCTGGGTTTGATCCCTCCCCAAGACTGCCAAAAAAAAAAAATGCAAAATGATACTTTTTGTTTCTGGTTTCAACATGTGTTCACCATTTGATTTTTGTTTTTTTTCTTTGTAGTACTGGGGATTGAACCCAGGGGAATTTTAATTCCAAGCTACACTCCCAGCCCTATGTTTATTCTTTATTTTATTATTATTATTATTATTACGGTACTGGGGATCGAACCCAGGAGCATTCTACCTCTGAGCTATACCCCCAGACTATTTTTTTATTCTTTCTTTTGAAACAGGTCTCACTAAGTTGCAGAGGGCCTCACTAAGTAGCTGAGGCTGACTGGGAATCTGCGATCTTCCTGTCTCAGCTTCCCAAGTACTGGGATTATAAGCATGTGCCACCATGCCCAACTCTCACCATTTGATTTTGTTGATATGATTTGTTTTTCCCATTTTTAGGCACCAAAAGCCAAGAAAGGATTGAAAGGTGAGTGGAAACATGTAACATTACCCTTAAGCCAAAGGTATATCTTTTTTTCCCCTTTGATCCCAAAATAATGTAGACATGTCTTTGCTTAAATATTGTTGAGCTGGGCATGGTGATGCATGCTTGTAATCCCAGTACTTGGGAGGCTGAGACAGGAGGATTGCAGGTTTGAGGACAACCTCAGCAAGTAGTGAGACTCTTCAAGTTAGCTACACCGTTTCAAAATAAAAATAAAATATGACTGGGGGCGTAGCCTGGAGGTAGAATGCCCCTGGGTTCAATCCCCAGCACCACAAAAACAAAACAAAACAAAAAAATATTCTTGGTGAGAGTCTTGCTCTTTCTCTCATGAGTTCACGGGCAGCCTTGGTCTTCCTAGGAACCTCCTTATGTTACCTTCTTGGCTCTCAGAAATTCAGAAATAAATAAGAAACGAGGCTTCAGGGGCTGAGGATGTAGCTCAGTGGCAGAGCACTTGCCTAACATGCGCAAGGCCCTGAGTTCCATCCCGAGCACCAAAAAAATAATTACTACTAGGCTGAGATAGAAAGATCAAAGGCAGCCGGGCGTGGTGGCGCACGCTTGTAATCCCAGCATTCAGGAGGCTGAGACTGGAGGATCCGGGTTCATGGCCAGCCTCAGCTACCTAGTGAGGCACTCCGCAACTTAGTAAGACTCGGTTTCAAAATAAAGAATAAAAAAAAAAAATAGGGCTGGGGGTATAGCTCGGAGGTAGAATGCCCCTGAGTTCAATCCTCAGTACCACAAAAAAAAAAAAAAAAGAAAATAGAAAAAAAGAAAGATCAGAGGCCAGCATGACATGGTAACTTAGTGAGATCCTGATTCAAATTTAAAAAAGAAATAGGGCTGGGGGTGTAGCTCAGAGGTAGAATGCTTCTGGGATCAATCCCTAGTACCACAAAAAAAAAGAAAGAAAGAAAACACCTTGTAGTTAATGAAGGCATAACTAAGTGTGAGTCCCAACATCTTTGATCTTTGTGGCTGTGGGGGAGCCGCAAGATTGAGGACTGATGTAAGCCTCAGTCTTCTTTCTTCCTAAAGTTATGATGGCTCTTTCTGTTCCAGGCTCCATCAGTAATGTCCTTGGTAACCTCCTGGAGGATGATAGTAAGTACTCCTTCCCCAGAATCTCCTGGTGTAGGCCTATTCTTTTTTTTTTTTTTTTTAAAGGTGGGATTTAATTTACATGCCATGAAATTTCACTCTTTGAAAGAAGTATAAAATTCAATGACATTTAAAATATTTTAATACCATCGCCACTACCTACTTCCAGAATATTTTTATCACGCTATAAACTCCATGCCCATTAGTAGTGAGTCCTCACTCTCCCCTTCCCAACCTCAGGCAGCCATTCATTTCCCCTCTGTCTCCATGGAGTTGCCTGTTTGGGACATTTTATATTAAATGATACCACAGGGATCTGGCCTTGGCGTCTGACTTCTTTCAATTAACATATTGTTGTCAGTGTTCATTGACTCTGCAGAACGTATCAGTATCTCCTTCCTTTCCTTTCTTTTGCAATGCTGGGGTGGAGCACGCGCCAGCCTTGAGCATGCGGGCCAAGCTCTCTGCCCCTGGGCTCCATCCCCAGTCCTCTGTGCTTAAGTATTCGGGAAATCACCAATTTGACATTCCCACCAGCAACGTAAGAGGGTTCTGGTTTCTGTACATCCTTGTAAATACTTATTTCCCCCTTATTTTTTTTTTTTGCGGTACTGGGGATTGAGCTCAGGGGCATTCTACCTCCGAGCTATACCCCCAGGCCTATTTTTTATTCTTTACTTTGAAACCGGGTCTCACTAAGTTGCGGAGTGCCTCACTAAGTAGCTGAGGCCGGCCGCGAACCCGGATCCTCCGGTCTCAGCCTCCCAAATGCTGGGATTACAAGCGTGCGCCACCACGCCCGGCTCTCCCCTTTTTTTTAATTATTATTATGGTGTCCTTGTGAGTGTGAAGTGTATATCTCGTTATGGCTTTGATGTGCATTTCCCTAATGACAAATGACATCAAGCATATTTTAGATGTTTGCTGTGTATCTTCTTTGGAGAAATGTCTGTTCAGATCCTTTACTCAGTTTTGTTTTTTTGTTTTTTTTCGGTACTGGGGATTGAACTCAGGGGCATTCTACCTCCGAGCTACACCCCCAGCCCTATTTTTTATTCTTTATTTTGAAACCGAGGCTCACTAAGCTGCGGAGTGCCTCACTAGGTAGCTGAGGCTGGCCACGAACCCGGATCCTCCGGTCTCAGCCTCCCGAATGCTGGGATTACAAGCATGCGCCACCACGCCTGGCTTCCTTTACTCAGTTTTAATTGGGTTCTTTGGCTTTTTATTGTTGAGTTGTAACAGTCCCTGGTATATCCTGGACACCAGTCCCTTATCTTTTGCGTTCATGTTGCTGTACTGAGGAGCAAGGCTTCAGTGTCATGCGCAGCTCGCCAGAGACATCTTTTCTGTTTTCCCTTGTCCCAGCAATACTCCCTGAAAAGCCTCTTGAGCTGGCTTCCCAGGCCAGAGGTGCTGCAGGCACACCTCCGGGGTGCCCTTCTTCACAGGCTAAAGCAAGGTGAGCACCCCAGCCCCCTTCAGCCCAGCCCTCTGACCTCTTGTCCTGCTTCCCGCTTGATGTGTGGCCACTGTCAGCGTTAGGATCTTCTACCCTTCCCTCAGTGCCGGGTTATGGAAGGGGCCTGGGGATCAGAAAGAGAACTGACCTGGAAGGCAGAAGCCATGCCTTCTTTTTTTTTTTTTTTTTTTTTTTTTTTTTTTTTTTTGCGGCACTGGGGATTGAACTCAGGGGCGTTCTACCTCCGAGCTATACCCCCAGCCCTATTTTTTATTCTTTATTTTGAAACAGGGTCTCACTAAGTTGCGGAGGGCCTCACTAGGTAGCTGAGGCTGGCCGCGAACCCGGATCCTCCAGTCTCAGCCTCCCAAATGCTGGGATTACAAGCGTGCGCCACCACGCCCGGCTAGAAGCCATGCCTTCTTGTCCTACTTTGTTACTCGGACAATTCCTGAACCTCACCAAGCCTCAGTTTCCTTATCCTCAAAATAAGGAGATTGGCCCAGATCAATGATTTTCAAGTTGTTTTTGTTCACCTGGCAGATGAGCAATAGAGGAGGAGCTTTGTGAGGTTCTACCTTCATTTTAGCTGGAGCATTTTTCTCTCTTTTGGGATTCTCTTTGCATGTGCTAGGCAACTACTATGCCACGGAGCTAAATCTCTTGCCATATCTTATATTTTTAAAAATTTGTTTTGGAGCAAGGCACAGTGGTTCACACTTGTAATCCCACCCACTCTTTTATTTTTATTTTTTTTTAGTGACTCTCTAAGCCACTTTTTTTTTTAAGTTGTGCTAGGATTGAACTCAGGGCTTCACAGATGGTAAACGTGTTCTGTCACTGAGCTGCACTCCCAGCCCCCTCCCCTGCATTTTTTTTTTTTTTTTGCAGTACTGGGAGTTGAACTCAGGGGCATTCTACCTCCGAGCTACACCCCCAGCCCTAGTTTTTATTCTTTATTTTGTTCTTTATTTTGAAACCGGGTCTCACTAAGTTGCGGAGTGCCT
Organism: Graphiurus murinus; assembly: GCA_004027655.1. Taxonomy (NCBI): domain Eukaryota; kingdom Metazoa; phylum Chordata; class Mammalia; order Rodentia; family Gliridae; genus Graphiurus; species Graphiurus murinus. Next base: position 6,453 of record PVLC010038662.1, on the reverse strand, counting down.
CACTAGGTAGCTGAGGCTCGCCGCGAACCCGGATCCTCCGGTCTCAGCCTCCCGAATGCTGGGATTACAAGCGTGTGCCACCACGCCCGGCTATTCTTTATTTTGAAACCGAGTCTCACTAAGTTGCGGAGTGTCTCACTAGGTAGCTGAGGCTGGCTTCGAACCGGGATCCTCCGGTCTCAGCCTCCCAAATGCTGGGATTACAAGCGTGCGCCACTACGCCCGGCTCCCCTGCATTTTTTAGATCATCCAGCGCCCTGGCCGTATGGGTTGGTGCTGATTTCACCCATTTTGCAGGTCCCTTCTGGGAGACTTCATCGACACCCCAGCAGACGCAGACATGGAGGTGAGCCGGGCCCATTCCCTAATCCTTGGCCTCTCTCCTTGTCTCCAGGAAGTGAGATCAGGGTGGTAGCCAAGGAGCTGCCCACAGAAGGGTTTAGAAATTCCTGCAAAACCAGTTTGTTCTCTTTTCTTCTTCTTCTTCTTTTTCATTCTTAGACTCTTAATTATTATTTTATTGGTGCATTGTAATTGTTCTTGATAGTGAGCCTCATAGTGAAGTGTTCATCTACACACATAACCTTCTCTGGGGTCTGTTTCCTTCCCCACACCTCTCCTTTTCCCTCCCCTCCCCCTGCCAGTTTGTGCTTAAAGCAGAGCACTACCCAAGGGCTGCCGAGTGGCCCCATCAGAATAATGAGTAGAAAGTAGCGCTCTTACAAGGGGGAGTTGGATGTGGCCGCCGTCCTGTAAGAACTCCACTCTGTCCAGTCACATGACAGGAAGTAGCATAACTTGGGTCCTCTGATGAAAGTGGCCTCTCCGGTTGGGAGTTACAGAAAATGTCAGCACTTTCTGCGCCTCCACAGCTGGGCAAGTTTGACTTCGAACAGCAGCTAAGCCCCAGGAGAGGAGGAGAAAGAGACCCTCCTGTTTGTGCCCCCGTGGTGGAGCTCTGCCCCCGCTGAGCGATCTGCTCCTACAGAGGCGAGGTTATGAGGGGCTGGATCCCTGAGTCTCAGAGCCTTGACTAACGTGCATCTCCTCTGTGTCCTCGCCCCTGGTGGGCTTAGGTTTCCATCATCTCCGAGGCAGACCCACAGGCCTTGCTGCAGGACATGAAGGTAGCGGACAGCTCTGCGATCCCAGGGACGGGTGGGGAGTTCACGTTCCATGGGAAGGCTTCACTGTCCCTCCGTTTCTCCTTTGCACTTTGTGTTTCTGAGCCCTTCTCAGTGCAAGGACAGAGCTCACCCCTGAGCTGTTGCCCTCCTTGCCCCACTGGGTATAAACCAGATTTCCTGCTATCTGGAAATAAGAGTCTATGCACAGGTGCTCATGAAATGGGGCCAGCCCCCACCTGGAGACTCACCTGCCTGGGCTCCATCCATCCATCCCCCGCCTCACCTGGGGGGCCCAGGGAGTGATGTCTCCCCTAAAGCCTGTTTTCAACCTTTCCCTGTATTTCTCTCCACATCCCCTGCCAAGCGGGATCCTTTTCTCATTGCATCAAACCCAAGCTAATTTTGTGTGTGTGTTATACATACATACGTACTGTGTGTGTGTTATACATACATATGTACATACATACATACATACATACATACATACATACTGGGGATTGAACCCAGGGGCATTCTACCTCTGAGCTACACCCCCAGCCCTATTTTACTTTTTGATTTTGAAACAGGGTCTCACTAAGTTGTGGAGAGCCTCACTAAGTTGCTGAAGCTGGCCAAGAACCTACAGCCCTCTTGTCTCAGCCTCCCAAGTACCAGGATTACAGGATCTCTCTAAATTGCTGAGGGTCACACCAAGTTTTTGAGGCTGGCTGGGAACCTATGATCCTCCTTTCTTATCCTCCCTAGTACCAGGATTACAAGTATACATTACCATGCCCAACTTTTTACACTACAATTCTTTTTTGTGTGTGTGTGGTACTGGGGATCAAACTCAGGGGCATTTTACCTCCGAGCTATACCCCCAGCCCTATTTTTTATTCTTTATTTTGAAACAGGTTCTTACTAAGTTGCAGAGTGCCTCACTAGGTAGCTGAGACTGGCTGTGAACCCGGATCCTCCGGTCTCAGCCTCCCAAATGCTGGGATTACAAGCGTGCGCCACCACGCCTGGCTCTGACTCAGTTTCTAGTGGAGACTTTGAGCTTCGCATTCCAGCAACATGGGCTGAGCCCCAGCCTGCTCCCTTCACCATGGGCTCTCTTTTTTCCCCTAACTCACTGTTTTTCTCCATGGTTTTCTCATTTTCCTTTGTCCTGCCCCACTTCTGCCGCTGGGTCCCTGCCACCGCCCTGGGATGGAAGTCCTCCTCCCTGCTGCATCAGCCAGCTTTGCATCGCTGCAAAGTACCCGAGGCAGCTACCTTATGAAGAGAGGGTTACTTAGCTCAGTTTGGGAGGCTCCGTGTCCAAGATGAGGCCGGGTGGGGATTGGTTTGGCCTCTGGTGAGGGTGGCAGGTGGCAGCACATCATGGCAGACGCATGTGTATCGGAAAGCAGTCACATCTGCAACCAGAGCAGGGAGCGGACTGGGCCCTTTCAAGGACATGCCCCACTGCCCTGCAGCCCTCCCGCCACCCCCCTCCCAGTGCCACCACCTAGGGCCTTCGGGGGACACTGAACACACGCTGTAGCACCTTGCAGGCAGCGCGCTCCATCCTGCCTTCTAGGATCTGGATGACATGGACGCCGATATCCTGGGCCTGAAGAAGACTCATCCAGCCTCTGCCAAAAGAACTGCAAAGGGTTCTGGGAAAGATGAGTTGCCCAGCAACCCCAAACCGGCTGGCACGTCAGCAGCCAATGAGAAAGGTGAGTGGGGGGCAGCTCCTGGGATCCTGTAGGGAGACCTCGGCGACACGGAAGGCACTTGGGGGACGTGCTCGTGTCCTGTGAGATTTCTCTGCCCGGGACAGAGAGGCCAAGGAACCTATGTGGCCTCAGTGTGGGGGATGTTTATGGCCGGGGACAACACTGTGCAGGCCTAAGTCCAACACCGGCAGCTCCTAGAGGAGCTTTTGGGGTGTGTGTGTGTGTGTGTGTGTGTGTGTGTGTTTTGGTTTTGGTTTTTGGTACTGGGGATTGAACTGAAGGGTATTCTACCTCCAAGCTATACCCCCAGCCCTTTTTGCTGAGGCTGTCCTTGAACCTTCAATCCTCCTATTTTAGCCTCCAAAGTACTGAGATTACAGGTGTGCACCACCACACCCAGTCTGGGGGACCTTTTTGAGTTAAAATGGAATTTGGGATGAGGGTGTAGTTCATTGCTTAGTAAGTATGAAGCCAGGCGTGGTGGCGCACGCTTGTAATCCCAGTACTTGGGAGACTGAGACAGGAGCATTGCAGGTTCACTGCCAGCCTCAGCTACTTAGTGAGGCCCTCTGCTACTTCATGAGACCTTGTTTCAAAATAAAGAATAAAAAATAGGGCTGGGAGTATCTCTTGGAGGTAGAATGCCCCTGGGTTCAATCTCCAGTACCAGGAAAAAAAAAAAAGTTTGATGGTAGCCTGTGTACCCCACAACCCCCCAGTGTCTGTCTGGAGTGACTCATGGTGAGGGGAGAGGTAACCTCTTACCACATTTCCCTGTCAGAAGCCGGGTGAGAACTGGAGTGTGGACCTCTTCATGTCTACACCACAGCCATGAAGCTCAGTTCCCCAGATGAAATGTTTCCCGTCCCAGGGGCTCCAGCCCGAGCATGGAGGAGGACCATGGCCAGGAGAGACCCCGGCCCATGCCCTCTTTATCTCTTCTTTCTGCAGGGGATACCGTTCCCATCAAGAAACCACCTCCCTCCCCCAGCAGCTCCGGCGGGCCTCAGTGTAAGAGGTTTTCCTTTACAGGTACCAGAACCCCCCGCCTCCACTGCCATTTGAGAGTATCCTGGGTAATACTTGCTGCCTGCTGAGGCCAAGTGTCTGCAGTATCCAGGAGCAGAGAGCTGCTGCCCGGATGTAGTTTCTCATGAATTCCAGGAGAGGCTGCTTATCATGTCTTAGGATTATATCCAGGAGCCCCTGCGGCTAGCAGACTCAGAGGCCCCAGGTTTGCCCAGCCTTGTCTCTGCATCTGAGGTCCTCTTGCTCCTGCCCTGAAGATGCAGAGGGGCTTGCATAGGTCCAAGTGATAGTTTTGAGCTTGTTTATCCTGAATGTAGCTGGCAATCTGACCTCTGCTTTCCCTTCTGGCGGTGAGACCCAGAAGACCCGTTAGCTGGACTTTTCTCTGATGATGAAGAAGAAATTGCCAAGAAGTCGCCTGTGACAGAGAGTAAAGGAGCTTCTCACCAGAGCCCTAGCACCGCTAGAGAGCAAGGTAGGGAGGAAGGGCTTGCTTCTCATCCTGCAGGCAGTCTAGACAACGGGCAGCTTCTCTGAGCTTTCTGGTGTAGAAGCACGCCACAGGTCTTAGGTCTCTGGGAACAGGGAGGTAGATGGGTGCGTCTAGGAGTGGGGTGAAGAGGGCGCGTCAGACAGGTGCACTGCCCACTGCCCACTGCCTACTGCCCCGCCCAAAGCTTAGGGTTGCTGAGAGCACCCCTAGCCCGTTCACTCATACCTAGCAGAGGACAGGAAGACTGTGGCCTTTGGGCCCTGTTTCTCCTGTAGGTCCCTGTATCCCCCTAACTCCTGGAGACACCCCCATCCGAAAGAAAGAAGAGCTGCTGTTTGACGATGGAGATGACATCATGGCCACCCTGGGGTTTGGAGACAGCCCCAAGGCAGAGAAGAGGCTGACCGGAGACCAGTGAGGATAATTCTGGTGGGGAGTCCCTGGCCAGGCTGCCACTCCAGGAGAGCAGCAGCGGCCCCGAGCGCCCCCTGGTGGTCACGCACTCCTTCCCCTGCCCCATCCTGCAGGGAGCTGCCCCGCCCTGCTCGCTCCAAGCTGGATGAACTGCTGGGTCGAGGCTCAGCCACCAAACTCCTGGCGCGTCCGGGCACCGGGAAACACAGAGAGTTCAAGCTGGACAAGAAGTACCAGAGGCCGCAGGGTGAGGAAGCCAGGGGACAGAACAGGACTAGATGGGAAGGGAGAAGCAAGGAGGGGTGGGGTCCTCTAAACCAGGTCTTTACCATGACACTCACACATTGCCAGACACAGCTGTAAGCCAGGCGGAAGTGTCATAAATAATTCTTACGCTTACCCCATCCAGCACCCCACTGCCTTGAATAGGTGCTGTGTGATTTATGAGCGCACTGGTCAACACTCATCAAGTTGGCTTCTTGGCCCTCTTGATAGGCAGCAGCTCATGGTTTGAAAATTGCTCAGAACTAACGTTTGTCAAAGCATCAACCCGCCAGCCACCTGCTGGGATTTGTTCTTGGGACACGCGGCTGAGCTTGGGGGGGGGGGGCCGACCTGGCTGGCGGGTTTCCACAGCTCCCACGTGGGTTTATGTGGCTGCAGCGCCTCCTACAGGGCAGCCCTACTGGTGCTTGTCTTACACATCAAGCCGCCAGATCCCGGCTCCTTAATTTACAGACAAGGAAGATGCCTGGGCCAACGAGGACCTCATCTTTGGGGCATACCAGCCCACCGTGGTGTCCGAGGGCCAGCAGTCCCGCCGGCAGTCTGTCAGGTAAGCGGGGCCTGTGAGGAGGTCCCCGAAGCCCTCCCCACCTGGCCCGACAGCCTGGTGTGGGAGGCCCGGGTGCAGGGCCCGGCGAGGGCTGAAAGGAGAGGGGCTGCCTGGTGCCTGCAGTTCAGGCAGAGGGTGCAGGAGCCCAGTGCCGGATCCGGTTGGCAATAGAAAACCAAATCAGGGATGGAATTTTCTGAACCTGGAGCTTTTCTCCTAGTATATTTTTTGAACTTCCTCCTAACCTGCACCCAGGATCCACAGTGGTCAGCCTTGTGCCACACTTGCTTTGTCAGCCTTTTTTTTTTTTTTTTTTTTGGTACTGGAGATTGAACCCAGGGCATTCTACCTCTGAGCTACACCCCCAGTCCTTTTTTTTTTTTGCGGTACTGGGGATTGAACTCAGGGGCATTCTACCTCCAAGCTATACCCTCAGCCCTATTTTTTATTCTTTATTTTGAAACCGAGTCTCACTAAGTTGCAAAGTGCCTCACTAGGTAGCTGAGGCTGGCCTCCAACCCGTATCTTCTGGTCTCAGCCTCCCAAATGCTGGGATTACAAGCATGCGCCACCATGTGAAAAGTTCTGTTCTACATCAATGTTTCTTCTCAATCCCAGAATATTCTTTGATTTTTTTTTTTTTTTTCTTGGTGCTGGAGGTTGAACCCAGGGCCTTAACATATCCTAAGTATATGCTCTTACCACTAAGCTACATCCCTAACCCTAGAATTTTTTCTGGTGCTGTGAATTGCACCCAGGGCCTCATGCATTCTAGGTAAGTGCTCCCCATGGAGCACCATCCGCGGCCCTCCAGAATATTTTTTTTTTTTTTTTTTTTTTTTTTTTTTT
>PVLC010038661.1:0-14650 GCA_004027655.1 Graphiurus murinus | reverse complement strand
TACCAGATATCATGAAAGTATAATAGCTAGAAATCTGTATCACGGGACAGCAAGTGGAGGAGGAGTACAATTTCACTCTGAGAAGGCAAAAGGAGGCCCAGCCTGCCTGGCCTGAGAGTTTTCTTCACCTCACCGTAGGAAGAAGGGCCCCTGCAATAGCCAGCTCTCCCACTATTTTGGTATGGAAACTGAAACTCTTAGAATCTTAAACATGAACAAACCAACCAGCTGGGTTGTATTTGTCTATCTGTTTGTTTGTTTAATTTTCTTCTTTCTTAAGAGAATCAGCTGGAATAAAAGTCAAAACTATCTGGTAACCAGCCCCTAATGGACAGTTACACTTAGTTTTGGCAAAGGAGCAGATTGGAGTGGTGGTGCCGTGCCAACAGTTCTCCAGGACTAAGCTGGGTTGGGCTTTGCTTGTGCAGAAATGCTCACTTATGATTCCTTACCTAAGCTGCATTTCTCAGGCCTCATGATCCCATTGACACTTCAGAAAGGACATCTATTTACACTGGACGGGTCCAGTTATTGAACTTCACCTTTCTTGGGACTAAAGCACATTCTGGGATTAGATCATCAATGAGATTGTCAGCAAGGGAACTTAGCCCTCTGAGCTTCAGTATACTCACTTGTTAAATGTGAGGATGAAATGCAATGATGCGGATACAGGGCTCAAAGCTGTGCTTGTTAACAAATAGAGCTCAATAAATCACCACTGTTACTATAAAGTGAGACCCCACTTTTTCCTAAGAGTTTTCAGGTGGAGTCTCCTATAATTGCCCAGAATAGTCTTTCACAATAAGCAGATCTTAAAACTGACCATACTGGAACCTCCTGTCCTGGAGTGTCTTGCTGGGTCTATCAGAGGAACCAAATTGATACTGTGCACATGCTAGATCTCACACACTCAGGGACCTCACAAGGCAGCTAAGTAGCCCCCGCATTGCCCCCTGCACACAGCTACAGAGTGTGGATGCTTCACACCCTAGCTCTGTCCTTTCAGGGGACCGTGTCCTGAAGATCCCTCAGCTGACAAAGGTCATCATCCTTCTTCCCATCTTCTTTTATGTCCCTCAGTTCAATAAACAGTGACTTCAGTGCCCGCCACAATCCAGGCACTGGGCCAGGTGTCAGGGTAGAGAGGCAAGCAACTCTCAGTCAGCCCTGAGAGCTCCTGGTCTCACAGGCATGACGGCCACCAGCATGGTAGTCACCAGAAGAGGAGGAGCTCGGGGAGTGTTCTCTGGAGTGCACCCAGAGAAGGCAGGATGGCCCAGACCTGCTGCCAGTCACCCTCAGTGCACACAGAGCTCGAAGCAGTTCTGCCCTCTAGAACCTCCTGGGCTACTCACCACATTGGTTTCCCACGTGGCCCTGGCCCACTCCACAGGATTCTGCCCGCTGCTCAGATGTTCTGGGTGACTTCTTAGCTACGTCGAGGTCCATGCCTGAGAGCTGAAGGTGCAGCTGCTCCCTGTGGGCGGCCTTCCTGAGCGTGCGGATGGCCTTCCGCAGCCGCTTCTCTGTTCTCTTTATGACGCAGCTCAGGTCGCAAGAAGCTGCAGAAACAAGAGGGACAGCAGCATGGGAGGAGGTCAGGCTGCAGCGTGTGAGGATGGGCAGACCAGCTGCAGGACCCACCAACACCCAGTTTCCTGTGGACCAGAGCGGGAGAGACTGGAGGTGGGCACCTCGAAGGCCGGGCAGCATTCAATTCAAACAAATTTATTGACCAAAATGGTAGTTTGGGGGCTTTATTAAGTAGAGGAAATCATTGAGTTTTAAACCAATTCATGTCGTTTGTGGGGGGCTGAAAGCAAAACAGGAGATACTTCAGTGTTTGCACTATCTGCCACCCCCACCCCCAGGAATGAGGAAGAGTGAAAGGCAAGAAAAGATGGAGCAAGCCGTGAGAGCCTGGCACCGCCGCCAGCTTTCAGACCAACCTGTCACCTCCTTTGGGTAAGTTTCACGCTCAAACTCAACAGTGATAAACATTTCCTTAGGGGTGCTTGGTCGGCCAGGGGCTCCTGGGACTTGCTTGTGGGAGCTGCATGTAAGGTTTGCATAGCGGAAGCTCTCTTTTACTGAGCTGTACTTCTCTGTATGAAGAAACAAAATTATCGGAAGCCAAGTCTTGGCAAAGCACGCAGTTGAACATTCGCTAGAGCTCAGTAAACATTTCATTAAAACAACTCTCTAGGGACGATGTGATTAACTCCACATGCCGAGATGTTGCGAGCCCCCAGCTTGGAGAATGAGGACATTTTCATTTGGAAGAGCCAGGACTGCCTCCTATATAACTTTACAGTCTAGCTCTTGAAAATTCTTTTCATGGATAAATGCTGAGTGTTTCCAATAGACCAGCCACATGTGTGGAAGACAGAATCAGGGGTGGTTGTGCAATCCCTACTGATGCTTGCAAAGGTGTGCTCTTGTTCTCATGGTTGGTTTTCTTAAAGCTGGACTGTGCGGCCCCTGCAGAGGCTGAGCCTTCAAACAGCATGCATGGAGAAGTAGAAAGAAACCAACTCCTGTTCTCAGGCAAACTGAACTTGGTGTAAGTCCAACCAGAGGGGACAGCTGGGAAGCACATCAAGAGTGATGTCTCATTTTAACTTTGTTTTGTGGTACTGAGGATTGGGCCGCAGGGTGCTCTACCATTAAGTGATACTCCCAGTCCTTTCTGTTTCTTTATTTTCTATTTTGAGATGGAGTCTCCCTAAACTGCTGACGCTGGGTTCCAACTTGCCATCCTCTTGCCTCGGCCTCCTGAGTACCTGGGATTACAGGCATGTACCACCATGCCCAACTTGATGATGTTGCATTCTTAAATAACCAGAGCCAGGTCTGGTAACACATACCTGTAATCCCAATACTCGGGAGGCTGAGGCAGAAGGATCTATAGGTTCGAATCCAGCCTCAGATACTTAGCGAGGCCCTCAGCAAATTAGACCGTGTTTTAAAATAAAAATAGGACTGGGGGTCTAGCTCAAAAGTAGATCCTTAGCCAGGTGTGGTGATACACACCTGTAATCCCAGTACTTGGGAGGGTGAGACAAGAGGATCACAGACTCATGGCCAATCTCAGCTACTTAGTGAGGCCCTGTTTCAAAATAAAGAATAAAATTAGGGCTGGGGGTGTAGCTCACAGGTAGAATGTAGAATGCCCCCCTGGGTTCAGTTCCCAGTTAAAAAAAAAAAAGTTAGGAATAATAGATGGCACAGAGAATCAACAGAACCAAATGGTATCACCAGGGCAGCTAGGAGGACAGTGGAATTTTTGCAGGACCCGGCTTTGCTCACCACATTCCTGACTTTGGCTGTCCACCCTCCCCCTACAGCTTCCAGGGATCTGATGACTAATGATTGCTAACGGGAATCAAAGAGCAGGTCCACATACCCACACAAAATTAGTTTACTCTATCTTAAAGCATTACTTTATTGAACCAAAGAATAATCCATATCATATTCTTAACCTTACAAGAATGTTGAAAACATCAAGTCATCATAGTCTAAAGGAAAGAGGCGAACTCATTTCTTCTCTCTATTTTCCCCCCAAGGATCTATTTTTCCTTCAAATCACAAACTGACAGTCCTTTCATTTTGAACTTTTTTCCTTTCAATTTTCCCGTATCTATTTTTAAACATCTTTTACTTTGAACTAAGTTTAGATTTATAGCAAAGTTGCTAAGGTAGTATAGAGGGTTTCCATATACCCTCCACTCAGTTTTCCCTAATATTAGCGTCTTAGCTTAGCACCATCGTATTTATAAAAGCTAAGAAATTAACACTGGTATAATCCCGATAAGCAAACTCCAGACCAAATCTACTTTTCAATAATGTTTCCCACCACCACCAGACTTAGAAGTATAAGTGCTCACTGTGGAGCATATGCAAAATGTAGAAAAAAATTAAAATCACCCATCATCCTCCCACCCAGATATAACCACCACTAATGACATAGTAATCTTGCTTTTTTTCTTCTATACTGCTTTTTCCATACACAATTTGGATTGTATTGGACATCCAAAATGTCACTGTCCCCCTTCCATCTCAGCATCCTAACAAGAACATTTCCCTGTGTCATTATTCTTTGAATACATACAGCAAGTAGTTGCATAATACTCCATCAAATGGAGGTACCAAAACTGATCTCAGTTAGTTAATAGGCAGTCAAAAGTAACTACAGAGCTGGGCGTGGTGACACACGCTTGTAATCCCAGCATTTGGTAGGCTGAGACTGGAGGATCCAGGTTTGCAGCCAGCCTCACCTACCTAGTGAGGCTCTCCGCAACTTAGTGAAACCTGGTTTCAAAATAAAGAATAAAAAATAGGGCTGGGGGTATAGCTTGAGGGTAGAATGCCCCTGAGTTCAATCCCTAATACTGCAAAAAAAAAAAAAAAGTAACTATAGTTTTATGTTTGTTGTTGTTTTTTTTTTTTTTTGTATAATTCATTTGAGGGTTGAATGGGGAAAGAAATCTCCTAATATATAAATCCTGATTTTTTTTAATCTCCAAAAGTATTCTCTGAAATAATATAGGAAACGTGAGCTGGGGAAGAAATGTGAGCATTCGATTTTGCCTTGTTTTGATCAGGTCACTTAAACTTGCATAGTATTTGTTCTGCTGAAGCCAATGGAGCCATAGCTTCTAAAAACCAGACCAGCAGGAATCCTGGATATTACATCTTTATTCATCAAAGTTATCATTTCTGAGCCAAGCCCCCCCTCCCCCTTTTCAAATTTCTTTGGCTTACACTTCAAGCCGACTCTAAGGTCTAGACAATTTAACCCAATGTGATCATACACTACTAATTGATCTCAAGTCCTTATTGACTCTGTGGACTCACAGGTTTCTCTAGAGCTCCACCAAGGACCTCACAAAGGAGCCCTGAAGCGTACCCTGCAAACCACACAGGGTGCTGGGCTAGGCTCTGCTTCCTGGGTGACAAAAGGCCCTGGAGATTCTGAAGGTTCAATCCCATGGGAAGATCCCTGCCCCTCGGACCTCCGGCTCCTCTATCACAGGCCCCTTCCCAGCATACAGGTAAGCTGCCTGCACCACCATGGGACTCCATACCTGGTAGTGCTGGTCGCAGGCCCTCGGGAAACAGCTCAGCCTTTTTCAAACTACACTTGCCTTCATTTAGCTTAAAGGTTACACTTGTCCTGATGGTGGCGACATCTTCAGAGAGAAACAAGTGAGAAGTTACCTCCAGAGGCAAATGAATGGAAACACCAGTGGGTGGTGGTGGGCCACCCAGCAGCACACCTGAGCCCCCTCTCTCACATGAGACCAAGAAAGGAGTGGATCATGGAGTGCTGGTTGCCCTGGATGGGGGTCGCTTGGGGCCTCCTCAGAGTTACACCTAACCCTTCATGGGAGACATGACTCGCATGTTCAAATATACCAAAAAGGCTCAGATAGCCTCCCCAGTGGGATAAAAGGCCATTTCATGCCTTCCTGAGGAAGAAAGACAGTGTGCTCCAAGTTAAATTTGGCTAAGACTGTTGAAAGAGATAGCATGGGGCAGACTCTCCTGGGTGCCTGCTCTGGGATCACAGGGCTGAGAAGCTGCCACTGTAGGTGTGGTTAGATCCCCAGAGTCTGGGAGGGACAAGGAACCCACTCTGAGGAGCTGATGTGCAGAACTCTGTCCCCCAGAATCAGGCTTCACTAGATTCTCTAGAGCAATAACCTAGATTTGCCCAGCAAAAAGAGCAGCAAAGGATAGTGCTTAAGACTCCAAACCCAGGCTTCCTGGGCTCAAATCCTGGCCCTTCTCATTCTTATCTGAGTTACTTTGGGTAAGTTATTCCATCTCTTTGAGCTTTGCTTACCTTATCTGGTTAATAAGGCTAATAATAAAATTGACCCAGAGGGTTGTAGTATAGTTTAATCAGCTAATGTAATATGGTGGGTGGCATATTTTAACTGCTCAGCCACTGCCTTGCTTTGAGTCTGTCTTTGTTCCTAAAGGTAATATGGACATCGAGATGTAATATGGGCCTTGTTTAGATGTTCTCATGGCAGCGACAAATGTGTTTACATGTGGGAAGGTGAGGCTTCCTGAAAACTTTGGGTTCCATTTTTAGTCTTTTAACAAACTGGAAAGGGTCTGCCCCCTGCTCGGGACAGAATCCTTGCTCCTCTCTCCACTCTGCCCTGTGCCCAGGCACATTTCCTGCTGGCCTCTGAGGTGCTCTGGGATACAAGGAGTTCGGGAGACCTGAGTCTCCTGGTTCCAGAGCTCTGTGGGCCTCTGTCTAATATGATGACCCACCAGGGTTGAACAGAGTGCCTTGGAGCACTGTGAACACTCAGCGAGTATGCTACATGGCTGAGTCAGATTTCAGAGCACCTGTAAGGTGCTCATGGCCTCCAGATCAAGAAAAAAGAAACCAAGGCCAGTGCCTAAGAACAGCACCCCACAGACAAGGCCCACTGAACACAATGAGCTCCAGAGAGAACACGCAGGTTTGGTAATTACCCCCAAAAGCAGAGTCATTTGATTTTTGCTGTTTGCTCCTGAGAGGAGAGGAAGAGCCACAGGTAACCGAGTAGGCCTCTTGCAGTCCTAGCAGACAGAAGGTAGATTGTCAAATGTGCAAGCAAGGTTACAGGCCAACCTGGTAGCTAAAATCACCCCCGCCCACTCTTCTGGTGCCACTAAAAAACACCCAGCATGTGGGGTTTCAAAGCATGGGTCGCTGGTGGCCAGAAGTAGCTGGTTAAGGACCTGAAAGCCCTTTGAGGGCATCCAATACCTGTAGGCCAGGAAGGGCGGACCCTGCTCTGAAGATCTGCCCCGGGGGCAGGGCCCCACTCACCTGAAGAGAGGTGAATTCCAGAGTGACATCTTAGGAAGCACCTGTCTCCTCCACCACTCTTACCGCAATGCAGGGACACATGGGGTGACACACTAGTGGGCAGGAACCCCTTCACTTCTAGATGAGACAAAACACAGACACTTACAGAAGAAGAAAGACACTGCAGGTGCAGCAAGGACAGCCAGATCCCATGTGCCGAAGGCCCCAAGAAAAGATGGCTGAACTGACGCCCGCACAGAAGGCAGACGCCAGGCCTCGTTTCCTGCCAAGGTCAAGGAGCCCTCGTATGCTATTTTTTCATGCAGAGAAGCGACCGGGAAAACAGAAGTAAGTTCCATCCTACGCAGAAGCACAGAAGGAAACGTCAAAGAGCCTGCAAAGTATCTCCTGTTTTTGGATTATTTAAAGACCGGCTGCTGCCGCTGAGCAAGGGAGAACTCAGTGGAGAAGTTCAGGTGCACCCTGGGTCCTGGAACACGAGCACACAGAGCCTCGCCCCGCTGGCTGACTCTCTCCGTGTGGGCGCTCCTTACCCACGCAGTCCTTCTTATTCCAGTGGAGCTTGTATCCTGGATGGCACTGGCACTCGTAGCTGCCCACCGTGTTCACGCAGACCTGCTGACAGCCTCCGTTGTTGACACTGCACTCGTTGGTGTCTGTGGAACAAAACACACCCTTGTCACAGCAGCATGTCACTGCATGGGCTGGCACTATCCCTCCCTTGAGGAAGGAGCATCAGCAGAGTCATATGGTTGAAAGTCACCAAACAAAGGAAAGGTGCTGACTGCCTTCAGGATGTGCACCTGGCACCTGTCGATCACACACCCTACTCTCCACTGGCATGAGCCTCACCAGGAGGTCTCAGGGTCTGTTCTCCACCAAATCTCTGCCCTGTTAGGGACACTCAGTCGGGGTTACATGCTGCTTTCAGATCTCTAAACTCAGACAATGTATAAGCTTCTCATTTAAAATCCCAGCTAGGCATGGTGGCACATGCCTGTAATACCAGTATTTGGGAGGCTGAGACAGGAGGATAGCAGGTTCAAAGACAGCCTCAGGAACTTAACCTCTGGGTTCAATCCCCAGTACCTAAACAAATGAATAAAATCTCCACCATCTTCTGTCCTACCCATCCCGGGAGTCAGTTAAGACTCCCCTATTTTACTGTTTCCACAGCTGAAACACAGAGAGTAGAAGTGGTCTGCACTCATCCCCATCAACTGAGTCTGAGTCCAGGTTAGTCCAGGCGGCTGCAGACTCACATCCGTACTCAGGGTGCATTCTGTTGGTGTTTTTCTAGTGAACTGGGAAGAGTATGTTGTTAGCCATGCCAGCAAGGCATTGATGGAAGGCAGTGCTATCTGTAGCAAAGCACCACTATTGCTACTATCCATTCTCTTCTTAAGCACATGAAACAAGGATTGGGCAGGACGTGCTCAGACCAGTGGTTTCCAAATCCTGTAGGTCCTCAGAATCACTTTGCAGGCCCTGAGACATTCTGGACTGGGATCTGAATGTATATTCTCAAAGACTTCTGGATGAATCTGAAGGCCAGGGGAGCAGGATGGGAATCAGTTAGTACCTAATCTGATTTGCGCCATAGCCTGCTTGACTACAAGGTTATGAAATATGAGAATATGATGCTAAATGTGCACAGAGAGATAAACTCAGTGGTTCCACTTGCAGCTCAAAGACCTAACTCTGGGGCTTAAACCAAGGCTTTGTAGCCAGCGCCTACGCACAGCAGGAATTGGTTGGTGCCCTGCCAAGTTGTGCTGAGGACGGCAACTTTACTGTCTGCTGGGAAGTTCCAGTGGAGAGGGTCTAAGCTCCTGAGAGACCCTCCCGTGCCTCTGAATACAACCACAAGTCAATAAAGTCGATGGAGAGTCCACAGCTGAAAGAGCTCAGCGCCTCTCTCCGCTCCACTTCACACTTGACATGTTAAAGGGATACACATGGGCAGATTCCTGGCAGCAGATGCTTCCCTTGAGCTCCCCCCAGCCCCAACCCCACTTCCCCTCCCACTCACCTCCACAGTGGGTGAAGCCGTAGAGAGTGTAGCCTTTGTTGCAAGTGCAAGCAAACGTGCCAGGGTGGTTGATACAGGTGTGGTCACAGGTCCTATCCAAAGAGCACTCGTCCACATCTGTCATTGTCAAAGGGAGAAGGGAGGTGAAACAGACTCGATATCTGAGTGGAAAGGTCTATCAGAAACACTAGTTGCTGACCAACAACAAAAACAATGCACACGGGAGAAATTACCCACTCTTCTCCTCTCTCCCTTGTGTCGAAAGTGTTGAGCAGCCCACAGTAAGTACACTCACTGCCAGGGCCCTTATTTCCAAATTCTGCTGCAAGTTGCACTTGCTCAGTTGGTCTCCCTCACCCCTGCTTATTTGCAAGCCTGAGTAAATTACATAAATGAAGCCAAATAAGATAACATACCTAAAAAAGGGGGTTGTAAACTATATTATAAACAATAATACTAGCTATGTATTTTATTGTTATATTACTATTGCTATAAGCCACTGTAACTTTCTAAGCTATAGTGAAATGAAACAACATACTTGGGTTGGAGGCAAATCTGGCTTTCCTCTTTCTGGTCTTCTGAGAATTAGTCTCCTGGCCATAGGAGGCCAGTTAATCCTGGGTTTTAACGCTCTCTCACTAAAAGACTATATTAAGACTAGTATCCACAGTAGTTTTCTATGGCAGGCACTGAAAATGGGTGGTTAAGCTCTAATCTGGATCCACTTAGCCAATCTCTTGGCCTTTTCCCTCCCCCATGGTCCAGCCCCATGTGCCCCCTATCTTCCTGGATCCCTGTGGTCACATCCTTGGATGCAGCCAGAGTCATGCAATCTAGACTCAAGAGGTTGCATTTGTCTATCTAACCATCTTTTCTTCCATGTTCTGGCCCTTGCATCTTTCCTGTAGACCAGAATTTTGGTGTTTCACTCCTTCAACTCTTTGGAGGATTTTCACAGTTACAACTTGTGTCTCCAAATGGAAAAACCAGGACCAGCACAGCACTCGGTGCAAGCTCACTCAACCATCACTAGACCACTTTTTCAACACTGAATGTGCCATGAGGAATGATGTTAATAAAAAACAAACATTTGGATGGATCAGGAGGAATAAAAAAGTGAAATAAAAAGGGGCACATTCTTGCAAAACCTCTTCATCCCTAACTTTTCCCAGAAACCCTAGCAATTTCTTCAGCAAATTTGTTCTGTGCAAATATTTGTTCTACCAAGACAGATCAGTGAAAAATGAGAAAAAGTCAGCTTATTCCCTAGTAATTGATGCCATTCTGTGAAATCTGTTATTAATATCAGCCAGTTGCTGAGAAAGTGGACTCGTTCGGTAGCTGACTTTGGCTGCTCACTACGGGCTTTCACTCTGCCAACAATAATGAGATCACTTTCCTAATTCCTTCTTAATGTGTTTACACAGCTTAAACAGTATTGCTTGCTCTATACATTATGAAACATTATGTGGAACAGCAGATTTGCTTTCCAAGTCAAACTGAAGAAAACCACAAAATAATCATCTAGAATTAGCTCACTGGATTTAAAAAAGGAGAATATACTTGAATTGCCTGGCAAATTATGTATTAAGAATAAAAATGTAATTCACATCACAAACTTAAAAAAAGATAATGTTATGTCTTTATTATGTGAAGTTAGATTTTATATTCTGAGTTAATGCTGAGATTTCTTTCTTTTTTTATATATATTAGAGGTTGAACTCAACAGCATCCTACCTCCAAACTATATCCTCAGCCCTATTTTATTTTTTTACTTTGAAATACTGAGATTTCTAACAAAATAAGGCAATTGTAGCCTGGATGGTGGTGCGCATTTGTACCCAATACTTGGGAGGCTGAGACAGGAGGATCACAGTTTCATAGCCAGCCTCAATAACTTAGTGAGGCCTTCTGCAACTTAGTGAGACCCTGTTTCCAAATAAAATAGGACTGGGGGTGTAGCTTCTTTCTGCATATAAATAAGACATAAAAGGTGCTCATTTAAAAACATAAATGATGACATGCCCCTAAACAGCTTCCCACCACCCAAAACAATTGTTAACACCAACAACTGCTGCCCAAGAAAGATCCCTTTCTACCCCATTATATGGGAAAGATGCATTTGAAAGGGGATCTGTAATCCTGCCTAAGGATCAACCAGCATCTCCCTCCCTCTCCAGGCTCCAAAGGCTGGTCATTCAAAACGAGAACTATAAGGAAGAGACCAGCTGGTTCATAGTCTTGATTATGGACACACTCCAACTTTTTTGCTACAAAAGTGCATTTTCTAAATCTACAGGTTTTTGCTATCAACCTTTGTCATAAATTCAATAACATTAAATGAGATTTCAGAAAAGGAAAGTGATTCATAGTCCTAACACCCCAGTGCAGCCCAGCTTGCGTTGCATCCGGTGCCTTTTCTAGCGGTGAGCTCAGCCGTAGTCACACCTGCAGGGTTCTTTGAAGTGCTCTCTCTCTAATCATTAACAGCTTCATTTCTAAAATATACCTGTGAGCTACATCAGTGCTTTTATTCTACAGAACAGGTGCAATAAGTGAAGCCCAGGATGGATGTCGGAGTAGTGACTGTCAGGAAGCTTGGTGAGACATCTCTACCAGGCAGGGGGATGACATCTTCTCTGCTCCAACCAGGGGGTCATTACCCAGGACCGCTATGTTTTCAGCACATACCGTGGCAAGACTTCTCATCTGTTAATAACTTAAATCCTTTTGTGCAGCTGCAGTCAAAACTGCCCACAGTATTTTTACAGAAATGATCACATCCTCCGTTTTGAGTCTGGCACTCATCGATATCTGTAACAGACAAGCATCAGCAAATTAGAGAGTAAAACCTGCCTCGCTTCCCACAAGTCCCTGAAGTGCTATTGTGTGTGTTCATTGCTCTCTGAAATAAAAACAGACCCATAAAAGCACTTTAAAACGTCCGCTGAAGTTTTTAATCTGTTTTCTCGTCTGGCTGAGCCAGGTTTGAGAGACAACTGCTTTCTGATGCATTGACAAACATGATGGGAAAAAGTGGTGATGTCCTGTTAGATTCTCATCCTTGTAACCTCTCTCAAGATAAGATATAGCTCCTGCTAGTACACTCACTATTCTAGTTTAATGATGTAAGCCACAGGGGACTTAAACTATAATTTGTTTTGGCAAATTATACAATGATCAAATAGCTTCAACATTTTAAAGATGATTCCTGATAATGAATCTTATCTTTTCTCAGTTTCATCCTGTTAGCTGGCTATCTATTTTCTATCATGCTAAAGAACTAATCCTTTGTACTCTTTCCCATGAAACATTAGTAAGTCAATGGGCTCTGTCTTCATCAGTAAAAGTTGATGGTACAGTTATTCGTTAAGTTCTCTGGATAATAATCTTGACTGTTACTTACATAATAATCTTGAGGCTGTTTTTTATGATAGGTTGATATTATCTCCTGCCAATGACTGTTTCCTTGAACTGCCTTTTTCTATAAGGCCACTGCCCGAATGGATTCTCTGGTGCTCCTAGAGGCTGACCTTCTCAACGGTTAGTGTAATTAAGTTGATTCTAATTAAGTTTACTCAATTATAACCGTCCGCTAGCCCAGAGTAGAAAAGTTCCCATCAATATGAATCATAAGCAAGTCTGGAGTCACTCAGAGGGCACAGCGAGAACCTCCATCCCACACATCAGCGGCATGGGGCTCCCTCCACGACAGGGTACCCAGGCTCCCATGCACACACAGACACACCTCCACATGCAGGTGAACGCTACCTTTACACGTCTTCCCATCCAACTGGAGAGTGAATCCGACCGGACAACTGCAGTGAACGCCTGTGGAAGTATCCTTACAGGTGCGATCACAGCCTCCATTGTTGACAGCACACGTTTCTGACAAGCAGGTAGGAAAGGAAGTTATCTTCCTAAAGAAATGCTGATACCATTGTTAATATTTGACAAAGTTTATGAAAGCAAGGAGGGATCGTCATGGCCATACCCCAAGTCTCTGCTGCCTGCAGGTGAGACAGAAGCAGAGCAGGCATTGCTTCTTCCACTCATCTAGGAAGTTGGTCAGGGTGACCAGAGAGGTAAAGATGTCTCCCCACCTCCTGAGCTGTTCTCTCTACTAAGTGGATTTAAAGCCACTAAAGGTTTCTGATGAACCATAGCCAACAACCTGCTAAATATGACCATCTGGCAGACCAGATATGAATGCAGAACAGGATGAAGGGGGTGCTCCATTCTGAACCCCAACCCTTCTCATTCCAGTCTGAGTGATGGACACAGCAAGAGAGGATATGCATTGTCCACCCCAAACATTCCCTTGTTGCAGACTAGTGATGTCATCCTTGTAATCTCCCATTCACTCACAAGTTTAACTTTCCCTGAAACTAGAAAGGCCTGCCATAACTCCGTGAAAGATAAGCCAATTGTTAAATTGCAACTATGGAGATGAAGAAAGATAAGCAAATGGCCATTCAGTTCTGTATTTCCTCTGGTGGGTGATTCCAAGTAACAGGCAAGTGCTATTCCACATTCATTAGATTGTTAGCACCCAGACATCCAGCAACATCATTTCACTTCCACAGCTACCAAATTTTAAACCCTGGGGGAACAAGCTTAGTTCTAATTCAATCTGACACCTATGACATGTGTGTTCCTCTCTGTTTCTTCAAGAGAGAAAGGAGACTGTTTTTTAAGCATAAATCTTCAAGGATAAAGAAAATGGAAGAAGAGACAACAGATGAAAGATGTCAAGTATTCTGGAAGTGGCATGTCAATGGAAGAGCAGCAACTGGCCTAGCAGAAAGTTAAACCCTCGGGGTCTGCGAAGCGGCTGCCAGTGAGTGGTCAAGCTCAAACCATGGAATCCAAGAAAGGACCAGGAATTGGAGCTATCAAGTTACTCTAGAGGCAGAAATGAGGATGGAGTTAAAAATAGAAAGATTATAAGAAACAGATTATCCCCCCCCCCTCAGAGCTCTTCCTTCCTTCATTCTGCACAGTCATGCGACTGCCCCTTCCCTATTCTGGCTACAGCAGAGAGATTTATGCTCTGGAGAAGTTGGACCTGAGAGGTACCAGGATTAGGAGGGGAGGAGAGGGCGGCACGGTCAGGTGAAAGTCTGTTGCTGGAAAAGAGAGACATTGAACCCACATCCCCCCACCTCAGCTCTCAGAATGCCTGTGGCTAAGCTCACATCCTCAGGCAGGAGATTGAAGGAATCCTCTCCAGCTAAACTGACCTGGGCCTGCAAGTACTGTCCTTTGAGGAACTCCAAATAAAATAAAATGGCTAAGCCACTGCCTAGTCACCCAGACATGAAGTCTAATAGCCAACAGAATATCCAATTGGCTTTTTAATACTTTACAATTAATTATGAAGTCAATAATCACCCAAAATTTTAGGAAGGCCTCTAATATGATATACCAAGTTGAATGGTAGCAAATAAACTTAGAGGAAACAAAGGTAATTCAGGGAAAAAAGGAAAAATTAAAACTTTTTAATTTCCTCAGGGAGGTAAGAGAGGCTTCCATTAAATAAAAAATGTTCCTACAATAAAAAACCAAAGTGAAATTCTTGGAAAAATTAAAATATGAAAACAAGTTTCAAAAAGAATCCTCTAGCCGGGCATGGTGGCACACGCTTGTGATCCCAGTACTTGGGAGGCTGAGACCGGAGGATCTGGGTTTGAGGCCAGCCTCAGCTAATTATGAGGCTCTCTGCAACTTAGTGAGACCCTGTTTCAAAATAAAGAATAAAAAAATAGGGCTGGGGAGCC
>PVLC010038660.1:0-14676 GCA_004027655.1 Graphiurus murinus | reverse complement strand
TAAAAAAAAAAAAAAATCATAAATAAAAAAGGCTAAGGGTATAGCCTGGGGGTAGACTGGCCCTGGGTTCAATCTCCAGTAACCTACCTTCCTCCCAAAAGAAACCAACCCTCAGATGTTACATACCTGCTGAATTCTGCCAACCACTTTTCCCTTTGTCATTTTGTAAGACTACCTTTTTATCAGGTGACTTGAAGGTAAATTAGACAAGTGCTTTTTCAAACCACAGGGCATAACCATAGTGGACCACAATATCAACTTTATGCGAGGGTCTAGAATTTATTTATTTTTTTAACAGAACACATATGCAGTCAAGTAAATAGTGTTCCATATGAGTTATTTAAAGGGGTATGGGGGGTGTAAAAGTCAATTAAAATATATTTTCCCTACTGTAGGTTATAATAAAAATAATTTTTAAAACTAGAGAGTATGACTATATCACGGAGACAGTGGCACACACCTGTAATCTCAGTACTTGGGAGGCTGAGGAGGATTACAGGTTCAAGGACAGCATGTTCATTTAGCCAGATCCTGTTTCAAAATTAAAAAATAAAATAAAATAATAAAGGGCTGGAAGTATATCTCAGTAATAGAACACCCCTGGGTTTAATCCTCAGAGAGAGCGAGAGCGAGAAAGAGGGAGAGAAAACTGACAATACTTAATTGGGCTTTTAATATTTAACAACAAAGAAATTCAATAAATATAGCTCTGAATGCAAACTGACAATATAAAAACTTTGATATGAATAAATCCATAAACCAGATAAAGATCCTTTGTCAGACCCAAAGATTCATTTTGCAGGGTCAAAAATTATAGAGTAAGAGAAACCCCACATATTTGAGATGAGAAGTCATGACCCAGATTAGAGGTCATAAATTTTGCTATGTAACTGTTTTTCTACCATAAAGCCAGAGCCCAGGCTCAATTCAATTTTGGACCCACAAAATCCTTTAAGCAATCAAATCCATGGAACTGAACTGCAATATAGCAAAACCCAAGAGAAAAAGCAGAATAGTCCTTCAGTGGCTAGTGCCGAGTCCTGTCTCTTCAAAGGTGTTCACCTCAGTCCATCTGGCCTAGCAGCTTGCTTCTTGCTGTATGGTGACCCTGGTTTTCTCTCCATTCTGGCCTCCTGTTAAGTTTGTTTTTCTCCAAGTGTCAGCAAACCTTAGTAAAAATTTAACCTTCTACCAGTCATCCATAGCCAGTTCAGTGCTAAAATATCAAAACACAAATTGTACAAATTTCTCCCAAGTCTAAATTTATGTTTAAATAAGCTCTTTATATTAATAATTAGAACAACTACTAACACTTACGGAGCACTGACAATGTGTTAAATATTGTTAGTCTCTTATCACCCAGTAAGTCATTTCTCTCTCAGAAAAATTGCATTTTATTTTTTATTATATCCATTTTAGAATATGGAAACATGGCTGAACTGTTATATAACTTGTCCAAGGTCAGCCAGGTGTGGTGGCACACTCTTGTAATCCCAGTACTTGGGAGGCTGAGACAGGAGGATACGGGATCATGGACAGCCTCAGCTACTTAATGAGGCCCTTAGCAACTTAGTGAGACCCTGTTTCAAAATTAAAAATTAAAAATTAAAAAAGGTCTGGGGGTTTAGCTTGGAGGTAGAATGCCCCTGGATTCAACCCCCAGTACCGCAAAAAAAAAAAAAAAAAAACTGTCTAAGGTCAAAAAGACATAGAGCCAGGATACTTCCTGGTCCTCTCTAACCCTATATTATGTTTAATTTTTTAAATTTATAATACATATTATATATTTATTTTCTTATCTGGTCTTCTCTATTTCCCTCTAGTACAATGTAAGCTCTAATAGTAGGGACTTCTTTCATTTTGTTCACTGCTATATCCCTAATGCTTAAAAAGTACCTGCACACAGCTGATGTTCAACGCTTGCTGAATAAATGAATGTAATGTTCTTCTCTTGCCCACTATCACACTGGGCTACCTACTCAAAAGACTTTACTCTCTTGCCAATACCAAATATGAACAGCACTCAGAATATTTTAAGCAGCAAGTTCAAACTAGAATTGCAACAAAGCTCCTACTAAGTTCAAATCTATCTTCTTTCTTCCCTCCCTCCTTTCTTTCTGTCTTAGAGGTTGAACCCAGGGGCTTCTACCTCTGAGCTATACTCCCAGTTCTTTTTAGAGACTGGCCTAGAACCTATGACTCTCCTGTCTCAGCTTTCCATACTTGGATTACAGTTGTGCACAACTGTACCCAACTCGAAATTCAAATCTTTATTGGATCAAAATGAGTAGTCCCTCTGAGCTGCCTAACAGAACAAATAGCATGCCCCTTCTGAAAAAAATAATACACGCATGAGGCCCTGGGTTCAGTCCTTGGCACAGGAAAAAAAAAAAAAAAAGTTACTTGTCTGTAAGGTTCTTTTAAAGACCATGTCTAGCATTAAATAAAAAATTATGAGACATGAAAAGAATCAGAAAAATTGACATATGATTAAGAAAGAGACTCAAACAGATCTAGAGAACCAGGAGTGGTGGTGCACATCTGTAATCCCAGTACCTGGGATGGTGAGACAGGAAGATCACAGATTTGTAGTCAGCCTCAGCAACTTGGTGAGACCTTCATCAACTTAGGGAGACCCTGTTTCAAAATAAAATACGATGGGGGTATAGATCAGAAGTAGAATGCCCCTGGGTTCAAACTCTAGTATCTCTCTCACACACACACACACACACACACAAAGAATGTAATGAATGTTAGGTACACAATGGAGTATTTGCAGCTGGAAAGAAGGGAGAGAAAGGAAAGGAAGGAGCATATCTATGGAGTAGTTTCTAGGGCTGCTAAATGAAAAAATTAAAGCATAAAAGAGTATTATATTCTTCCTCCACACCCATAACTACAATTTCACCA
The DNA here is from genome assembly GCA_004027655.1 of Graphiurus murinus. NCBI lineage: Eukaryota > Metazoa > Chordata > Mammalia > Rodentia > Gliridae > Graphiurus > Graphiurus murinus. The sequence continues at coordinate 11,766 of PVLC010038660.1, read as the reverse complement.
TGAGAAAAACATCAGATAAATCCAAACTGAGGAATATGCTACAAAATATTTGGATAACATTTCTCAAAATTAATCAGGCTATTGAAAATAAATTGCAATGCGAGGTCTAGGATAAAAGGATCCTGGTACAGAAATTATTATCAAAATATTGTTAAAATTCAATAAGGTCTATAGTTTAGTTAGTAATACTGTTTCAATGTTAGGATAAGCAGAGTACAGGAAGCAGCTTTTGACCTCAACACATTTACTGATCCAAAGAAACTGGACTGTGCATTTGGTTAGGGGTGGAAACTGAAGTGGAAAGGGAGAAAGGAATAACAGCAAAGCCCATGGCATGGTCAGAGTGGGATATTTAAAGAAGATCCTAGCTGGGCATGGTGGCACTTGTAATCCCAGCATTTGGGAGGCTGAGACCGGAGGATCCGGGTTCGCGGCCAGCCTCAGCTACCTAATGAGGTACTCTGCAACTTAGTGAGACCCTGTTTCAAAATAAAGAATAAAAAATAGGGCTGGGGGTGTAGCTGGGAGGTAGAATACCCCTGAGTTCAATCCCCAGTACTGCAAATAAATAAATAAATAAATAAATAAATAAATAAATAAATAAAGGGAAGGAAGGAGGCTGAGACCAGAGGATCTGGGTTCGCTGCCAGCCTCAGTTACTTAGTGAGGCCCTCCTCAACTTAGTGAGACCCTGTTTCAAAAATAAAGAATAAAAAACAGGACTGGGGGTGTAGCTCGGAGGTAGAATGCCCCCGGGTTCAATCCCCAGTACCACAAAAAAATAAAAATTAAAAAATAAATAAAGAAGCCCGGCGTGGTGCACGCTTGTAATCCCAGCATTCGGGAGGCTGAGACCGGAGGATCCGGGTTCGCGGCCAGCCTCAGGTACCTAGTGAGGCACTCCACAACTTAGTGAGACTCGGTTTCAAAATAAAGAATAAAAAAATAGGGCTGGGGGTGTAGCTCGGAGGTAGAATGCCCCTGAGTTCAATCCCCAGTACCGCAAAAAATAAATAAATAAATAAATAAATAAATAAAGATCCTTTCCACCCCTGCCAAAGAGTAAACACCACAGTAAGATCCTTTCCACCCCTGCCAAAGAGTAAACACCACAGTAAAGGCAAACTTGCCACAATCTTAACCTCCAAAGACTGTAGGAAGTGTTTTGTAGCTGAACATACCAGTGAAAAGAAGAGAATGAAAAAAAATTATTTAAGAGAAATAATAATTATTTAAAAATTATTTCGGGGTCCTCCTGAAAATCTGATCCATGAAACCTCCAGAAATGAATTTAGCTTAAAAGAGGTCTAAGCAAGCTCTATTCTTACACCTTAGCCAAAACAAACTAAAATCTCTTGAAGAATACTGCCTCATGCAAGGTTTGGGGAGTCCCCACCCACAAATAACTTTTTAAAGGCAATGAGAAGCTTACTCAGTGAAACATAACCAAGCATAAAAGAAATAACTTGAAAGAAAAATGACAAAAGCAGAAAGAAATCCATCAAGTTTTCACATACTGGAATTAACAGAAGCAGATTATAAATCAAAATACTTACTATCTTACAGAAATACAGAGAATAGATATAGCATGAAAAAGTAAGTAAATAAAGATCCATATTGGACTAAGGATGTAGCTAAATGGTAGAATGCTTGCCTAGCATGTTCAGTGGAGATCCTGAGTTCAATCTCCAGGATAGCAGGGGAGAAAAAAGGCCAACCAGCTTCCGTGGTCAGTTCTAACAATCATTCTAGGAAGAAATAGCCCAATCTTATGCAAGTGTTCCAGAATATTAACAGTGTATAAAGCCACTGTAATCCCAATACTTGGTAGCTAAGATAGGAGGATCAGAGGTTCAAGGACAGCTTCAGGAAGTAGCAAGACTCAGTAACCTAGCAAGACACTGTTTCAAAACAAAAAATAAAAAGGGATGGGGGAGTAACATGGAGGAAGAATGCCTCTGGGTTCAATCCTCAAAACCCCTGCCCCCCTCCACACACACACAGAGAGTGAGAATATTTGAAACACAATAAACTCCGCCTTGAAGTATGAGATCAGCATACCCTTAATAGCAAAATCTCATGAGAATAGACCAATTTGCCCCATTAATATAAATGCAAAAGGAATATTACATAAACTATTAATAAACCAAACACAAAAATTACTCATCACAACCAAGCTGGGTCAACTATATCCCCAAAATGCAGGGGTTACTTAATTACAAAACAGTAATATTAACATGAGGAGATGGAAATAAGGCCATGTAACAGCACACACCTATATTTGCAAAACTAAACACTGCAGCTGGTGGATATGAAAATAGCCTAGTTCTTATACTTTGTGGTACACACATGTAATGTATTAGCACTAGGGAATTCCTGTCTTAAGATTATATGTTCATTCATTTGTTCAGCAGACTTTTTATAACAACTTTCTCATGGTGGGCACAAGAGATACAGAAATAATAAAGATGTAGATCTTAAATTTAAAGAACTTAAAACATCATGAGAGACAATAATAATAAACTGTCTCATACTTCTACTGTGCTTAAGCTTTTGAGATGTGTACATAATACTGATTTCTAAATTTAATTTTAAAAAGTAAATTAATTAATGTAATTCATCACATTAACATAGTAAAATAAAATGACTATCCCAAAAGATGCAAAAAGAAGTATATGATACTCAATATCCATGCAAAATTAAGAAAAACTTAGCAAACTGTGACTAGAAGAGAACCTTCTTAATCCAATAAAACATGTCTATTAAAAAATATGAAATACGTCATCCTTATCTGTGAAATGTAAAGTATTCCTAGATTAGGAACAAGGCTAGAATACCCACTATTACATCTATTCAACACTGTACTGGAGGTCCTATCCAGAACATTAAATCAAGAAAAATCAAGTAACGGGCATAAGGATTAGAAAAAAAGAAACAAAAACTGCCCTTTCCTTCTAAGGTAATACAATGACGTATGTAGAATGATTACAAATAATTAGAATATATAAGAGAATAACAAATGGCTTAATATAAAAATTAATAAATTCTTATAAAGCAAGTTTAAAAAGTTTACATTACTATAAAATTATGAAGTATCGAAAAATGAACTTCACAATGATAAGATCTTTCAGAAAAAATTATAAAAAACTTTATTGTGAGCCGGGCATGGTAACGCACACTTGTAATTCCAGTATTTGGGAGGCTGAGACAGAAGGATCCGGGTTCGCAGCTAGCCTCAGCTACTTAGTGAGGCCCCCCCACAACTCAGTGAGACCCTGTTTCAAAATAAAGAATAAAAAATAGGACTGGGCGTGTAGCTCAGAGGTAGAATGTCCCTGGGTTCAAGCAAATAAAAAGTAAAAATAAAAAAAAAAAAACTTTATTGTGAAGCAATCAAAAAGACCTAAAGAAGCCAGGTGTGGTGGCATATGCTCGTAATCCCAGTACTAGGGAGGCTGAGATGGGAGAATTCGGGTTCGTGGCCAACCTCAGCTACTTAGTGAGGCCCTCCACAACTTAGTGAGACCCAGTTTCAAAATAAAGAATAAAAAAATAGGACTGGGGGTGTAGCTCGGAGGTAGAATGCCCCTGGGTTCAATCCCCAGTACCACCAAAAAAAAAAAAAAAGACTTAAAGAAATAGATCTCAACATTTCTTTTTTTTTTTTTTTCCTTTTGCGGTACTGGGGATTGAACTCAGGGGCATTCTACCTCCGAGCTATACCCCCAGCCCTATTTTTTATTCTTTATTTTGAAACCGGGTCTCACTAAGTTGCGGAGTGCCTCACTAGGTAGCTGAGGCTGGCCGAGAACCTGGATCCTCCGGTCTCAGCCTCCCGAATGCTGGGATTACAAGCGTGCGCCACCACGCCCGGCGAGATCTCAACATTTCTTATTACAACAGTATTAATGTATTAATTCTCCCTTAATTGGCTTATAAATTCAACAGAACACAAAAAATATCCCAAAAAAGTCTTGCAGGATTTTTTGTAGTGCTGATCTAAGAAATGTAAAGAAGACTTGCTAAGGCACTCTTGTAGAAAAACAGAGTAGGATGATTTATTCTACCAGATATTAAGCATGTTATAAAGTTATGGTAACTGAGAAAACATCTTGTTCACACAGGAATAACTACAAGACCAACTGTACAGAAGCATCACTATACTCATACACATATGAGCACTTGATATATGACAGGTGGCATAGCAGATCAGTGTATAAAGGGCACACTTTTCAGTAAATGCTACAGGAATTGGTTATCTATGGGTGGAAAAATGGATATTGGGTCCCTACTTTTATTACACAAAAAACAATATTATGTGGAACAAGATAAAAAGGAGAAAAAAAGCACAAATCATAGAAGAAAATATTGGTAAATTTTACCATGCTAAAAAGAAAGAAGAACACACTTTTAAAAAGAAAAACCACAATCCAGGAGTGGTGGTACAGACCTATAATACCCGTATTTAGGAGGCTGAGACAGGAGGATTGCAGGTTCCAGGCCAGCCTCAGCAACTTGGAGAGACCCTCTGCAATTCAGGGAGAGCTTTTTTCAAAATAAAAAGGGCCAAGGGTATAGCTTAGAGTTAGAATGACCCTGGGTCAATCCCCAGTACCAAAAAAGAAAAGAAAAGAAAGGAAAAATTCAAATAAGAAGACATTTGAACCCGGTATACGCAATAAATGTCAGAAACAAAAATATATTTAAAAAACCTTCCAGTCAGGCATTGTGGTACATCCCTGTAATCCCAGTACTTAGGAGAGTGAGACAGGAGGATCACAAGTTTGAGGACACCTCAGCAACATAGCAAGACTCAGCAACCTAGAGAGATCCTGTTTCAAAATAAAAAAGGCTGAGTGTGTGGTTTGGAGACAGAATGCCCCTGGGTTCAATTCCCATTGCCACCACAAAAAAAAAAAAAGCAAAGATACTCACAGAATGCAAATTAAAACCACAAGATACCATTTATCACATACCCACAAGATAGACAAAAATTTAAAACAATGTAACAGCAAGCAGTAGTGAAGATATAGAGCAATAGGAATTTGTACTCTTCAATGATAACACAAATTGGTACAACCACTTTGGAAAATAGTTGGTAGCATCTAGCACTATTAAAGATACGCAGTCTGTGATTCAGCAATTTCCTTCCTATATTTATAGTCCCTTTAAATGTAGGTAATTGTGTGCCAGGAGACATGACCAAGAATGTTTATACCTACGCTGTTTATAATAGCCAAAATGGTCACCTATAACAGAGCAACTTGTGAGATAGTGACAAAATGGAATTCAATACAACCATGAAAATGAACTACAGCCAATCAAGGGTTGAATCTCACAAACACATGAACATCTGTAATCCTAGATTTGGGAGGATTACAGGTTTGAAGTCAGCCTCAGCAATTTATCAAGACCCTCAGCAACCCAGGGAGATCTGGTTTTGAGATAGAAGTAAATAAAGAAAAAGGCCTGGAGATGTAGCTTGGAGGTAGAATGCCCTTGGATTCAATCCCTAATCCTAATACTACTACTGATAATAATAATAATAATAATAATAATAATAATAATAATAATAATAAAGCAAAACCCAAAAGAAGCCAAGTGTGATGTTACATGCCTATAATCCCAGCTACTTGGTAGGCTGAGGCAAGAAGATCCTAAGCTAGAGGCCCAGCCTGGTCAACTTAGCAAGACCTTGTCTCAAAATAAAAAATAATATATAAAACCGGCTGGGGCTATACCTCAGTGGTAGAGCTCCCTTGGATTCAATCCCTAGTACCAAACAAAAACAACAGAATGCAGAATAAAAACAAATAAATTTAGGAATGCATATGTATATAGTAAAATTATAAAGATTAACAAGCAAATGATCATCCCAAAGTCAGGATAATGGTTATATACATGAGGAAGAAAGATAAGATGATTATGGAAAGGAAAACAGCATAGTGTGTGGCTTGGCGGGGATGGAGGGTCAATATTGCTAGTAATGTTCTATTTATAAATCTGGATGGAGGTTACATCAATATTGCTTTACAACTATTTTTTAGACTGTGCATATACCTGTACACACTTTATAAATGTGTACTTTACAATAAAAATGGGAAAATCTCAATACAAGGAATCTTCATTATCAAAATATTTTATCTTAATGCTAGCAGTTCTAAGGTTGCTTAGGAAAGCAAGTTAGCATGACAATATTCACTAAACTTTTCTCAACTTAGTTAACACCAGCAGTTCCTCTTGCTGACTTTTAAGCACTCAGAATACAAATAAAAAGAAGTCATTTGCAAATTCACTGATTCAATAAATATTTACTAAATGTCTCCTTCTCACCAGCCAGGTCCAAGATACATGAAAGCTCTGATGGAAAACCTATGAACCTCCAATCCCACCCCCATTTGGCCTTCACCCTCTTATTCTTCTTTCCTCCCAAGTTTCACATATGAAGAACCTTTTTAAAAGCAGCAACTCAAGGCACATGAAGGCAGAGGAAACATGGCTTGGCTTCATTGGGAAAAATCATGGTTTCTTACGTTTTCAAGTAGATAGAGATTGCCATATCAAGAGCACTAAGTCAAAGCACTAGTTCACTAGTCTCTCTTTTTTGTGTGAGTGTGTGTGTGTGTGGTCCTACTCGGGATTGAACCAGGGGCATTCTATCTCTGAGCTACACCCCCAGCCCTATTTTATTTTTATTTTGAATTAGGCTCTTACTAGGTTGATGAGTCTCTACTTGCTGAGGATGTCCTTGAACCTGTGATCCTCCTGTCTTAGCCTCCCAAGTACTGTGCCGCCATGCCTGGCAAGGCACTAGTCTTAACAAAGTGGCGAAGCTGTGGAGATTGCCCTAAGTGGGCTCAAAACTCTCAAGGAATGCTTTACCTGGGATCCAGAGACCAGAGGTTTGCAATCTTTCATAAACTATATACTAGATTTTGTATGTTCGTGTCTTTTCTCAGGAAATGGTCCACAACTTCCATGTGATTCTCAAGAGTTCAATCAAAAAAGGTGAATAAGCACTATTCCCACCATGTTTAATAGAGTAGCTCTTAAGGGACACAGTACAAGTGTAGGCGGTCACTGCTAGGTCATGAGTTGAAACCCAGGTGTCCTGCCCCTAGGCCTATGCTCTGAATGCCCAATACTTACTCTTAGTTCTTCGAAGGCTTCATCTAGAGTGGAGAGCTGGTGGCCCTGGTGAGCCCCAATGACTGGACACAGGACACAGATGAGCTGCCTATCTTCCTGGCAATAGGTGCTCAAATCAAGCCCATGGTCTGGACACTTCCTCTTGGCCACTCTCTCTGCTTCCATTTCTATTTCTGGGTCAAATTCGCTTTCTGCCTCAGTCTCCCCTTCCGCCTCGGATTCTCCTTCCTGGTTGTCTTCCTCGGCCTCGCTTTCTTGGTCGTCCTCCATTTCTTCCTCGCTGTCTTCCTCGCTGTCTTCTTCGCTCTCATCCTCACTCTCTTCCTCCGTCTCGCTCTCTTCTTCTGACTCACTGTCTTCCTCGGATTCACTCTCTTCCCCGGCCTCGCTTTCTACCTCCTTTTCCTGCTCCGCCTGGGCCTCGACCTCGTCCTTCCCCGCCCCCTCCCCGCCGGACCGGGAGGTCCAGGCCTGGGCTCCATGGATGTACTCGGCCAGGTGGTGAGTGAGGAACTTCTGCCGGTGCGCCTCGGCGTGGCGGCGGCAGTAGCAGAAGCCGCATTCTCGGCACACTTCCTCGGCCCCGGGAGCCTCGTCGGGCTCGCACTCGTCACACGTGCCGTCGTGAGGCAGCTCCTCGAAGGCCGCGCCCACTCCGGAGGCCATGTGGGTGCGGTGACGCGGCCCAGGCCTCGGGGCCTGCGAGCTCGCCACCTGCCCTGGGCGCGATCTCCGGGCTCTCGGCCTCCCCGGGCGCACCCCGGTCCCCTCCGCGGGAGTCGCCGGCCGCCTGAGCCGCGCCGCGTCCGGGAGCGGAGCCTGAAGCCGCGGCACCCGCGCCGGGCCCGGAGCACAGGGCCTGCCCGCCGCCTCGGCCTGCTGGCGCCGCGCTGCGCCGCGCTGCGCTTCCTCCGCCGCCCCGCACTTCCGGCGCGGCCGCCCGCGCCCCGTCAGCCCCCGCGCCGCGCCGCGCCGCCGCCGGGCCCCCGCTGCCCCGCGAGATCGCGGCCACCCGGCCCGCGCCGCCCCGGTTCCACTTTCCTCGCCCGGTCAGGCGGCCGCCTTTCACTTCCTGCGTCACTTAAAGTGGCAATGGCCCTTTTCTGCTTTTTCCCGCGGGGCTCAGCTGCGCCGCTTGGAAGCTCAGCATCCCCGGAAGAAGGAGGAGGAGGAGGAGGATGGATGCGGGATCTCGCTCCCTCCCTTGGCGGCGTTGGGCCCCGCCTCCCCCACTCCCTCCCTCTCCCTCGAGGCGCCCACCTGACTTTTCAAAACCACAAGCCTGGGGCCCCTGTGGACTTTCTCTTGCCAATGTGTCTTCGCCCGACACAATCTCTGGTTTCTTGTAAGGTGCCCAGACCAGGTTGTTTATCAGACTCGACCTGACCTCTTTGAGATTTCCACCCGGCCCCAAAAAGGAATGTGTTTGCTCTCCTAGGCTCAGAGAATCTCAGGCTGTGCAAACAAACATTTTCAATTCAAAGCAATGCTATGCTTTGTCTGTAAAGTCTATTTGCATTCCTACCTCCAAGGGGCTCTGAACCTCTCTGGGGCGGCAGCCTTTTTCTGAGAACCCACCTTGGGTTAGGCAGAGATAGACTGTATTTGTGGAGTGAGAGTTCCAAGCTGCAGTCACTTTCCTTCATGTAAGGAGTCCCTCTAGATTCGCTTTGGGTTCCAGAGAAAGAAATGGGGACCATTATTTATCAAGCAGTATCTAAGTGCCAAGAACCAGGCTAGATCTTTGTGTGGCTTTTTAAAAGCTGGTTTTAATAAGTACTACTGCCCTGAAACCCCCAAATCCTGGAGCCACTCCCAACTTAATCAGTTTTGTGACGATGGGCAAGTTGTCTGTTTTCCACTTTAAAAAAAAAAAAAAGGTATGTAAAATGGAAATAATGCTGAAAAGTATGTAAAGTGGAATAATATTAATGGGGTAATTTTATTAAATGTAAAAGTACCTGTACTGTCGTGTTCTTTAAGCTTTAATTATTGGTTTTGGCACAAATTATATTTAGTGCCTACAATGACCATTTGAAGGACGTTTTGAAACATTTTAAACGCCTAAAACATTAGCTGACTGCTGGTAGTGTAGGCAACACCCCATCTCTACTATAAATTTATGTGTCTCCATTTACAGAAAAGCTTTTGTTTTGTATTTTGCATTTGGGAAAGGAAAAACAACATTTTGATGTAGTCAGGAAAGAGACTGAGGTGTGGTTAAGAAGAATGGAGGGAGATGGAATGGTGTGTGTTTTCAATTGATTTCCTTAGATAATTTTGGGCTGGGATTTTTCCACAAAAATACTACAGGATGAGGAAGAGTAAAAGCTTTTTAATGTATTCATGAATATGATATACTTAATTTTTGTATAGATTTTGTTATTTATTTCAGAAAAAATTTGTTTAACCTCAGAACAATTCTATAGAATGTTGAAAACTTGGGTTGGTCTTTTTTCCAATTCCATGCACATTTTTTTCCTCCAGTTTATTTCTTTGGAAATTATTTCTCTGACTTGATTCAAAACAAGGATTGATGCATCATTGTGGGAGAAAAAGGATTCAATCTATGCCAACTCAAACATCAACATTAGTATATTTACTGAATAGTGTTCCTTGCTTGTTTATTTTTATGTCCCCTGTCTACCATAATTCCAAAACACAACAGTAGGGTAGGCTTAGGATCCTGAAACAGACATTCTTGTTTAAAAAAGTAAAACATATGAGACTCTGAAAAGTTACTGAGCCATATAAGTCTTACATTCAGTTGGGTACATGTTGGAATTTCCTTGATTATATGTCAGACCTACTCCTGTATTGGAATGATTCTTGGTGATTCTTGACTTAACCTTTTGGACTGATTGTGCTTTCTGAGTCATCCTTCCTTTTCCATTAAAAGTAGCCCATGTTTGCAGCTGTATAGTTTTGTCAGTTTGCTTCCTTTGAGTAGAATTTAGGGGATCCAAACTCTCCTTTTGTACTGTCTCCATGTGTCCTTGCTGGCAATGTTTTTGCCAATATGATTCTTTTAAAATTCTTATAGTCTCCAATAAATCTAATTGGATTCACTTTTTTGGACAAAACGGTTACCCTGAAATCTCTTCATGATAAGTCCTTCTTTACTAGAGAGAGTCTCTGCTGAAACTGCCATGCCACAATACCCTAAAGTGTCGCTGAAGTTCTATTGTTTGACATATTCTCTGAATTAATTGTTCTAGACACTTTTGAGGTCTAAACAAAGGTATTTACAGTCATATGCTTACTTCATCTTTGTCTGTGTGGGTAGGTGTGTGTCTCTGTGTGTTTTATTAGGGATTGAACCCAGGGGCTTTTACCTCCAAGCTATACCCCCAGCCCTATTTTATTTTTATTTAGAAACAGAGTCTCACTAGGTTGATAAGAGTCTCACTACTCGCTGAGACTGTCCTCGAACTTGTGATCCTCTTGTCTCAGTCTCCCAAGTACTGAGATTACAGGCATATGCCACGACATCCAGCTTTACTTCATTATTTGGTGATGTTTTCCTGGCAGCATTCTGGAGTTTATCTTTACCCAGAAACCATTTCTTTTAGCACCATTTGCTACCTCAAGAAACGGGGGGTTTTCAAACCTTGCATATTCTGAATCAATCAATCCTTCCTTCCTTTTCTTTCTTTTTTTGCCTTTTCTTTCCCCTCCCCTTTCATTTAAATTATTTCTTTCTTTTTACCTTTTGCTAAAATCAGCAACAAGACATCAGCCAGTGCCTTGAAAATTCTACCAGGAGAACTGGGGATGTAGCTCATTGGTAGAACACTTGCCTATCATGCACAAAGCTATAGGTTTAATCTCCAGCTCTGAAGGACAAAACAAAGCAAAAACTCTACCAGGGAATGTCGTTAACTACAACACCAAATTGATTAGGCATATTTTCTACTTTCCACATGACTGCATATAGCAGTGTTATTAAACTTCTGCCTGTACAATAATAACCACCCCTTTCCTCCAGTTTCCAATAACATTTTTTCTTGTTTCCCTTTAAGTCCTCTCCTATAACCTTCTCAAAAACCATCAGGGTTCTATAACAACTTCTTCAAGACTCTAGACTTTTACTAACATTCTCCTTAAAGTCCTTCCAGCTTCTGCCCACTGTCCAGTTCCAAAGCCATACCAACATTTCAAAGTTTGGGTATAGAAAAACCTCTCTCTGTAATAAAAATCTGTATTTTCAGTCTATTGCTGCATAACAAATTGCCCCAAAACTTTGAGTCATATTAGCAACTGTTCATCACACTTGGCATTAGCATTATCTCATCCCTGTGGTTAGCAACAGCTGTAAGGAATGGCCAATATGCTCAGCAGGCAATAGATGTGGAGAAGAGGGCAATTTGTAGCTCTGACTCTTTCATAAATGCATGTGGGTCTTCCAGAAATAAGTGATGCATTCCTAAATAAACAAGGGTCTTTAAACATTTGAACTCTATACAAATGAGCAGACCTAAGTTCAGAGAGGTGAAAAAATGTACTAAAGGTGACCTAGCCAGAAGGTGGCCAAGTTGAGATTCAAACTCAACCCCAGACTCCATTTTACCATGTCCACTAGTGGGACAAGTAGGTGATAACCCCAAACTACTGACT
>PVLC010038659.1:0-14648 GCA_004027655.1 Graphiurus murinus | reverse complement strand
AAAAAAAAGGAAGGGGGGGGAAGGGAGATCAGAAGTAAAATGCCTGTGGGTTGGATCAATCCCCAGTACAAAAAAAAAAAAAAAAAAAAAAAAAAAAAAAAAAAAAAAAGCCAGGCATAGTGGCGCACATTTGTAATCCCAGTACTAGGGAGGCTGAGACAGGAGGATCATAGGTTCCAGGCCAGCCTCAGCTACTTAGTGAGGTCTTCCCCAACTTACTAAGACCCTGTTTCAAAAATAAAGAATACAGAGCCAGGCATGCTGGTGCACGTTTGTAATCTCAGTACTTGGGAGGCTGAGACAGGAGGATCCAGGTTCATGGCCAGCCTCAACTACTTAGTGAGGTCTTCCGCAACATAGTGAGACCCTGTTTCAAAATAAAGAATAAAAAATAGAGCTGGGCATGGTGGCGCACACTTGTAATCCCAGCATTTGGGAGGCTGAGACCAGAGGATCCAGGTTTACTGCCAGCCTCAGCTACCTTGTGAGGCATTCTGCAACTTAGTGAGACCCTGTCTCAAAATAAAGAATAAAAAATTGGGTTGGGAGTATAGCTGAGAGGTAGAATGCCCCACCCTCAGTTCAATCCACAGTACCGCAAAAAAAAAAAAAAAAGAATTTAAAATAGGACTGGGGGTATAGCTCGGAGGTAGAATGAATGCCGCTGGGTTCAATCCCCAGTACCACAAAAAAAAAAAAGAATACAAAATAGGGCTAGGAAGCCGGCGTGGTGGAGCACACTTGTAATCCTAGTACTTGGGAGGCTGAGACCAGATGATCCTGGTTTGCAGCCAGCCTCAGCTCGTTAGTGCAACTTAGACTCTGTTTCAAAAATAAAGAATAAAAAATAGAACTGGAGGTATAGCTGAGAGGTAGAATGCTCCTGGGTTCAATCCCCAGTAATGCAAAAAACAAAGAGAGAGAAAAGAGTTACCAGGCACTATATGTACCTAATTAATCCCAATACTTGGGAGACTGAGATAGGAGGAATGCAAGATCAAAGCCAGTCTCAGAAATCAATTTAGCAAGACCCTCAACAATTTAATGAGACTCTGTTTCAAAATCTAAAGTAGAAAGGGCTGGGAGTGTAGCTCAGAGGTACAATGCCCCTGGATTCAATCCCCTAGTCAAAAAAAAAAAAAAAAAAGGGAAACGAAGATGTACGAACCAAGTCTGGGACACATAGCTCAGTGGTAAAGTGCTTGCCTATAATGGGATAGGCCCTGAGTTCAACTACCAGAATGGCAAAGGAAGAGAGATGAACCATGCACTCATACACCATCATTACAGATAATCTTTTTTATTTTATTTTTTTGTTTGTTTTGTTTTTTTGCGGTACTAGGGATTGAACTCAGGGGCTTTCTACCTTCGAGCTATACCCCCAGCCCTATTTTTTATTCTTTATTTTGAAACCGGGTCTCACTAAGTTGCGGAATGCCTCACTAGGTAGCTGAGACTGGCCTCGAACCCGGATCCTCTGGTCTCAGCCTCCTGAATGCTGGGATTACAAGCCTGCGCCACCACGCCCAGCCCTTACAGATAATCTTAACGAAAAAGAAACAAAAACAGATTTAAGGACCTTACAAATTCAGATTTTAAAGTTCTTTCTACATGAAATGGAAGGACTCTATGATCAACTTAAAGGGAAACTCAATAGTGGGAATGTGCCAAAGTATCTGGAAAGCAAGAAACAGAAGGAGCTTCTTCACTGTATTCACAGCAAGAACAGGGACAGCTAGCCTACTGTTTGAGACAGATGGTGCGCTCCTGACAGATGACAGGAAGAAGGATGAGGCGTCAGGCAGAGCCAGCAGCTTCAATTCCCTTCACAAAGCATTTTTACTAGCAAACTGCAGCCTGTCATATTTAAGCAGTTCATCTACATAACCCTGCAAGTGAGCAGGGCAGACAGGATTACTCCTCTCACAGAAGAAAATGGACAGGAAACACTTTACCCTCAAAGTGTAGCTCCAAAATTGGAACATAGATTCTAAACTATATTCTACACCCTACTAGATGAGATGAAATGAAGAAAACTCTGTGAGAAATACTACCATGGAAAATCTAAATGTTTGTTTGAGGTACTGGTTAAGAACTTTTTAGATATAAAGGCATAGTCTCTCAAGCCGGGCGTGGTGGCGCACGCTTGTAATCCCAGCATTTGGGAGGCTGAGACCGGAGGATCTGGGTTCGCGGCCAGCCTCAGCTACCTAGTGTGGCACTCTGCAACTTAGTGAGACTCGGTTTCAAAATAAAGAATAAAAAATAGGGCTGGGGGTATAGCTCGGAGGTAGAATGCCCCTGAGTTTAGTCCCCAGTACCGCACACAAAAAAAAGGTATAGTCTCTCTTTTCATCCCTATTTGTCTCCTTTCTACCAATTTCTTTTATTCTACCTTGCCCCCCTCCCTTGATACACGGCAGTTTCCCTTTTCCATGCCTAGACAAGACACCATACTGGGGCTCAAACCCAAGGCCTCACACAAGCCAAGCAAGCAAGTGCTCTACCAGTGAGCTAGTCCCCAAATCTGTATTTTGTAAACTCCCATTCTAAAAAACTACAAATCCAAGCCGGGCGTGGTGGCGCACGCTTGTAATCCCAGCATTCAGGAGGCTGAGACCGGAGGATCCGGGTTCGCAGCCAGCCTCAGCTACCTAGTGAGGCACTCCGCAACTTATCGAGACCTGGTTTCAAATAAAGAATAAAAAATAGGGCTGGGAGTGTAGCTCGGAGATAGAATGCCCCTGAGTTCAATCCCCAGTACCGCAAAAAAAAAAAAAAAAAAAAACTACAAATCCTAAACCTGTGATTTGGGGGAGTCCTTAAAATTTTAAAAAGAAGTTGTCTGGGTGATTTACAAATAAATTCTGATAAGGTACACAGAACATTGCTGTCAAGTACAAGTTGAGTCTCAGATCCATCAGTGATTTGGAGCATTCTAACTCTGAGCTACACCTTCAGCCATATTTTATTTTATTTTATTTATTTATTTATTTATTTTTGCGGTACTGAGGATTGAACTAAGGGGCATTCTACCTCCGAGCTATACACTCAGCCCTATTTTTTATTCTTTATTTTATTTTTATTTATTTATTTATTTATTTATTTATTGCGGTACTGGGGATTGAACTCAGGGGCATTCTACCTCCCAGTTACACCTCCAGCCCTGCTTTTTATTCTTTATTTTGAAACAGGGTCTCCCTAAGTTGTGGAGGGCCTCACTAAGCAGCTGAGGCTGGCCGAGAATCTGGATCCTCCAGTCTCAGCCTCCCAAATGCTGGGATCACAAGTGTGTGCCACCATGCCCGGCTATTCTTTATTTTGAAACAGGGTCTCACTAAGTTGTGGAGTGCCTCACTAGGTAGCTGAGGCTGGCCTCGAACCTGGATCCTCCAGTTTTAGCCTCCCAAATGCTGGGATTACAAGCGTGCAACACCACACCCAGCTCCTATTTTATGTTTATTTGGAAACAGGGTCTCACTAGATTGATGAGACTCACTACTTGCTAAGACTGTCCTTGAAGCTGCAATTCTTCTGTCTCAGCCTCCCAAGTAGTGAGATTACAGGCATGCAACAAGCTATTTTTTATTCTGAAGCAAGTTCTTGCTAGAGTGCCTAGGATGGGCTGAAACCTGAGATCCTCCTGTCTCAGCTTCCCAAGTAGCTAGGATTACCAGTGTGGGTTACCACACTTGGTACTGAAATTGCTTTATTTGGGTACTCATTTAATCATTCACAGAAACATGTATTTGGGGTTAGCTATGTAGCTCATTGCTAGTGCTCATATATATAATGCTCCGCGGAATGGGTACAATCCTAAACGCATGCACACATGCATGTGCATGCACACACACGCATACACAAACGCGCACACACACACACACAAATACAAAAAGAAAAAGAAATGCCCCTTTGGAACTGAGGCTCAAGGGTAAAAGAAATGACTTGAGTTCAATCCTCAATGCCACCATAAGAAAGAAAAAAATTATATATATAAAACGGCTGGAGGTATACCTTGGAAGTAGAATGCTCCAGATTCAATCTCTAATACCAAAAAAATACATACATACATACATACATACATGACCAACGAGCTGTGTGTGTGTGTGTGTGTGTGTGTGTGTGTTTACCTTTTTTTTGGGGGGGGGGTGGTACTGGAGATTGAACCCAGGGACATCCTACCACTCAGCTACACCCCCAGCCATATTTTGTGGTACTGGGGATTGAACCCAGGGGCATTCTACCTCTGAGCTACACCCCCAGCCATATTTTTTTTTTTTTTTTTTTTTTTTTGCGGTACTGGGGATTGAACTCAGGGGCATTCTACCTCTGAGTTATACCCCCAGCCCTATTTTTTTTTACTTTTTATTTTGAAACCGGGTCTTACTAAGTTGCGGACTGCCTCACTAGGTAGCTGAGGCTGGCCACCTGGATCATTCGGTCTCAGCCTCCCGAATGCTGGGATTACAAGCATGTGCCACCACGCCCAGCTCCTATTTTTTTATTCTTTATTTTGAAACAGGGTTTCACTAAGTTTCAGAGGGCCTCACTAAGTAGCTAAGGCTGGCTGAGAACCCGGATCCTCCTGTCTCAGCCTCCCAAGTACTGAGATTACAAGCGTGCGCCACCACGCCCGGCTCCTATTTTTTATTCTTTATTTTGAAACACGTTCTCAGTTGCAGAGGGCCTCACTGAGTAGCTGACACCAGCCAGGAACCTAAAATCCTCCTGTCTCAGCCTCCAAAATACTAGGATTACAAGCGTAGGCCACCGTGCCTGGAATTATTTTTCATTATTGTTTGCTTTTGTTTTCCCTTTCTTTAGGCCTTCTCAAGTCTATAAAATAACTTCCTTTGTTTGGCCATCAAAACGCCTTGCCTTTTTTACGAATCAAGTGTTGCTGACTCTAATTTTCCTTTTCTTGCTCTGTTGCCCAGACTGGTCTCCTACTCCTGGCTCAAGTGATCTACAACCTCAGCCCCCAAGCAGCAAGGACAGGTGCACAACTCTGTGCCAGACTTCCTGCTGTTTCTTTTTCTTTCTTTCTTTCTTTCTTTTTTTTTTTTGCAGCTTCTACCTCAGAGCTACATCCACAGTCCTATTTTATATTCTTTATTTTGTTTTTTTTTGTTTTTTTTGCGGTACTGGGGATTGAACTCAGGGGCATTCTACCTCCGAGCTATACCCCCAGCCCTATTTTTTATTCTTTATTTTGAAACCGAGTCTCACTAAGTTGCAGAGTGCCTCACTAGATAGCTGAGGCTGGCCGCGAACCCGGATCCTCCTGTCTCAGCCTCCCAAATGCAGGGATTACAAGCGTGCGCCACCACGCCCGGCTATATTCTTTATTTTAAAAAAAGGTCCCGCTAAGTTGCGGAGGGCCTTACTAAGTAGCTGAGGCTGGACGAGAACCCAGATCCTCCAGTCTCAGCCTCCCAAGTACTGGGATTACAAGCCTGCACCACCACGCCCGGCCCGGTCCTATTTTTTATTCTTTATATTGAAACAAGGTCTCACTAAATTGTGGAGGGCCTCACTAAGTAGCTGAGGCAAAACCCGGATCCTCCTGTCTCAGCCTTCCAAGTACTGGGATTATAAGCATGCACCACCACGCCCAGCTTTTGCTGCTGTTTCTGATGTCAGAAAAAAAAAAAAAAAAAAAAAAAAAAAAAAAAAAAAAAAAAAAAAAAAAAAAAAAAAAAAAAAAAAAAAAAAAAAAACGATGAAACTAAAATAAAAGGCTGAGGATATAGCAAGGATTTAGAATGTCCCTAGGTTCTATCGTTAGTCCCATAAAACCAATGAAACTAAACCCCACACAGTGGCCCACTGTAGTGATCCCAGCTTCCTAGAAATCTAAGGCAAGAGGATGCCAAGTTTAAGGCCAGCCTGCAGAATTTATCAATATTGTGTCTCAAAATAAAATAAAAAGAGCTGGGATATAGCTCAGTGGTAGAACTTACCTAGCACGTACGAGACCCTGGATTCAGTCCCTAGTACTCAAATAAATAAATAAAATGAGACACATAACAGCAACCTTACTTCATGGGATGACCAACTGGAAGATTCAGTTGGACGATCCAAGAAATGCATGACAACCAACACTTAATAAATGTTAATTGTTACTGTTCTGACCCAGAGATTCTTTTGAAACTCTGTGCTTCTGTTCATAAAAATTTCTGTTCATAAAAAAGGTGGCCAACTGAAGTGTTTGTATCTTAAAAAAAAAAAAAAAGGTGGCCAGAGCCGGGCATGGTGGCGCACTCTTGTAATCCCAGCATTTGGGAGGCTGAGACGGGTTCGCAGCCAGCCTCAGCTACCTAGTGAGGTACTCCGCAACTTAGTAAGACCCTGTTTCAAAATAAAGAATAAAAAATAGGGCTAGGGGTATAGCTTGAAGGTAGAATGCCCCTGAGTTCAACCCCTAGTACCGCAAAAAAAAAAAAAAAAAAGGCCAAAATGTCTTCATTTGTACAATAAAGACACGACTATGGAAAAAAAATTAATGGCTTTAAACTGGGCATGGTACCTCATGTACCTCATGCCTATCATCCTACCTACTAAGGCTAAGACACGAAGATGGTAAGTTTGAAGCCAGCCTGGGCAATTTAGTAAGACTTCTCAAAATGAAGTTTTAAAAGGGGTGGGGGGGCCAATCGTGGTGGCACACACCTATAATCCCAGGACTGAGAAAGGAGGTTGACAGGTTCAAAGCCACCCTCAGCAACTTAAGTGAGACTTTGTCTAAAAAAACAAAAGGCTCAAGGTATAGCTCAGAGGTAGTATGCCTCTGGTTTCAATCTCTAGTAACACACACACACACACACACACACACACACACACACATACACACATACACACACAGGGCTGAAAATATAGCTCAGTAGTAGAGCACTTCTCTACCTGGAGGATTTGGGTAGAAAAAATAATAATAAATAATACTGGCTATGCTTTCTTGGTAATATGGAATACAGTATGATCCTATATAACTCACATAACAATCTAATTATAATTTTGTAATTCCCAATTCTACCTATATTGAAGTTGGGTCAAGATCCCAGTACTTGGGAGGCTAAGAGAGGAGGATCCCGGTTCACAGCCAGCCTCAGCTACTTAGTGTGGCCCTCTACAACTTAGTGAAACCCTGTTTCTTTTTTTTTTTTTTTCTTTTCTGTAGTACTGGGGATTGAACTCAGGGGCATTCTACCTTCGAACTACACCCCCAGCCCTATTTTTTATTCTTTATTTTGAAACCAGGTCTCACTAAGTTGCGGAGTGCCTCACTAGGTAGCTGAGACTGGGCTCGAACCCAGATCCTTGGTCTCAGCCTCCCAAATGCTGGGATTACAAGCGTGCGCGACCACGCCCGGCTGTGAGACCCTGTTTCAAAATAAAGAATAAAAAACAGCCGAGCGTGGTGGCACACGATTGTAATCCCAGCATTTGGGAGGCTGAGACCAGAGGATCTGGGTTCGGGGCCAGCCTCAGCTACCTAGTGAGGCACTCTGCAACTTAGTGAGACCTGATTTCAAAATAAAGAATAAAAAATAGGGCTGTGGGTATAGCTCGAAGGTAGAATGTCCCTGAGTTCAATTCCCAGTACCGAAAAAAAAAAAAATAATAAAAAACAGGAAGCCGGGCATGATGGCGCATGCTTGTAATCCCAGCATTGGGAAGGCTGAGACCAGAGGATCTGGGTTCGCAGCCAGCCTCAGCGACCTAGTGAAGCACTCTGCAACTTAGTGAGACCCTATTTCAAAATAAAGAAAAAAAAAAAAAAATAGGGTTTGGGCTGTAGCTCAGAAGTAGAATGCCCCTGCGTTCAATCCCCAGTGCCAAAAAAAAAGAAATTGAGGCAAGGAAACTGGACTAATAATTCAGACATTTGAGATTCAAATCCACAGTGTCTCACTCTAAATTATAAGTGTTTGTCAATACATAAGATGCTTTATAACATCTGGAGACAAACTACAATCTAAAGTTCATAGACAAAAATAAATAAATAAGCCAGGCATGGTGGTGCACGCTTGTAATCCCAGTACTTGGGAGGCTGAAACAGAAGGATCGCAGGTTCAAAGCCAGCCTTGGCAACTTAGCGAGGTTCTTGGAAACCTAGTAAGACCATGTTTCCAAATAAGATACAAGAAATCAGGCTGGGGGTGTAGCTTGGAGGCAGTATGCCTCTGGGGTGAATCACCACTTAAAAAAAAATAACAATAAATAAAGTTCACAAACCAGCCTAGCTTAGTGGCACATGCCTGCAATCCCATTATTTGAGAGGCTGATATAGGAGGATTGCAGGTTCAAGGAAACTCTTCAGTAGCATAATGAGACACTCAGCAATCAAGCGAGACCATCTTTCAGAACAAAAATTAAAATAATTTGAAAAAGGCTGTGAGCCAGGCATGGTGGTGCACGCTTGTAACCCCAGTACTGGGGAGGCTGAGATAGGAGGATCCCAGGTTCGCAGCAAGCCTCACCTACGTAGTGAGGCCCCCTGCAAATTAGTGAGACCCTGTTTTAAAATAAAGAATTTAAAATAGGGCTGGGGTAGCCGGGCGTGGTGGCACACACTTGTAATCCCAGCATTCGGGAGGCTGAGACCGGAGGATCCGGGTTTGCAGCCAGCCTCAGCTACCTAGTGAGGCACTCCGCAACTTAGTGAGACTCGATTTCAAAACAAAGAATAAAAAATAGGGCTGGGGGTGTAGCTTGGAGGTAGAATGCCCCTGAGTTCAATCCCCAGTACCGCAAAAAAAAAAAAAAAAAAAAAAATAGGGCTGGGGGTGTAACTGGGAGATAGAATGCCCCTGGGTTCAATCCCCAATACCACACAAAAATAAATAACTAGCCAGGCGTGGTGACACAGGCTTGTAATTCTGGTACTTGGGAGGCTGAAACAGGAAGATCCCAGGTTCATGGCCAACCTCAGCAACTTATGAGGCCTTCTACAATTTAGTGAGACCCTGTTTCAAAATAAATAAAAAATAAGAGCCGAGTATGGTGGCACAGGCTTGTAATCCCAGTACTTGGGAGGATGAGACTGGAGGATCTGGGTTCCCAGCCAGCCTCAGCAGCTTAGTGAGATCCTGTTTCAAAATAAAGAATAAAAAATAGGACTAGGGGTATAGCTTGGAGGTAGATCCCCCTGATTTAATACCCAGTACCACAAATAAAATAAAATAAAAAATAGGGCTGGGAGTAGAAAAAATAGGGCTCAGAGGTAGAATGCCCCTGGGTTCCATCTCTAATACCACAAAAATAAAATAAAGAATTAAAAAAATAGGGCTGAGAGGGTGTGTGGCTCAGGAGGTGGAATGCCCCTGGGTTCAATCTCCAGTACCACAAAAAATATATATTTTTAATGAAGTTAAAAAATAAACAAATAGAGCCGGGCGTGGTGGCGAACGCTTGTAATCCCAGTATTTGGGAGGCTGAGACTGGAGGACCCGGGTTCGTGGCCAGCCTCAGTTACTTAATGAGGCCTTCTGCAACTTAGTGAAACCCTGTTTCAAAATAAAAAATAAAAGATAGGGCTGGGGGTATAGCTCTGAGGTAGAATGCCCCTGAGTTCAATCCCCAGTACCATAAATAAATAAATAAATAAATAAATAAATAAATAAATAAATAAATACTAAAAAATAGGACTGGAGGTGCAGCTCAGAGGTAGAATGCCTCTGGGTTCAATTCCCAGTACCACCGAAAAAAAAAATAGAGCTGGGGGTATATCTCAGGGGTAGAATGCCCCTGGATTGAATCCTGAGTACTGCAAAAAAAATAAAGTAAATAAAGGCAGGCGTGGTGGCACATGCTTGTAATCCTAGCATTTGGGAGGCTGAGACCGGAGGATCCAGGTTCACGGCCAGCCTCAGCTACCTAGTGAGTCACTCCGCAACTTAGTGAGACCCTGTTTCAAAATAAAGAATAAAAAATAGGACTGAGGGTATAGCTCAAAGGTAGAATGCCTCTGAGTTCAATCCCCAGTACCACACACACAAAAAAAAAGTTAATAAAAAATAATAAATAAGCTGGGTGTGGTGGCGCACGCTTGTAATCCCAGCATTTGGGAGGCTGAGACAGGAGGATCCAGGTTCGCGGCCAGCCTCAGCTACCTAGTGAGGCACTCCGCAACTTAGTGAGACCCTGTTTCAAAATAAAGAATAAAAAATAGGGCTGGGGGTATAGCTCGGAGGTAGAATGCCCCTGAGTTCAATCCCCAGTACCGCAAAAAATAATAATAATAATAATAATAAATAACCAAATTCTAGGATGTCTTTGACCACAACAATCATTACATATTCTTTTTATGTGTGTGTGGTTTTGGGGATTGCGCATTCCTACACTCCAGCCCTATTTTATTTTTATCTTGAAACAGGGTCTCACTAATGTGATGAGTCTCACTACTTGCTGAGACTGTCCTCAAACCTGAGATCCTCCTGTCTCAGCCTCCCAAGTACTGGGATTACAGGGGTGTGACACCATGCCCAGCCCAATCATTATATACTCTATTATTTGATTCTCAGAAAAATCCCATGAAGCAATATTACCAGCATCCACATTTACAGATGAAGCCAAAGCACAAAGAAACTACCATCCAGTGGTCAGAGGTTAGTGACGCTGTCGACATGGCAAACGCTCAGCTTCTGAATGGGACCACCCTGGAAGTGGTGATGCCTGCATTCAGCCATACCACACCAACCCAGAGAATAGGAGCTACTGTGACACAAGCCTCTTTCTTCATCTCCATCCCTAATCTTTCTCTCTTCTTTCAGACAGGCAGCCAAGAACAAGAGAGCAGCCACTATTAACCCTTCCCTTCCCTGTAGCCACACATGCTTCTTTTGCCCATAAGTCAGATGAACAGCCAAAAGCGAAAAAAATATAACCAAGGGAATACAGGATGGCCCCCTTGACACAGAATCCCTGCACAGAAGAGAAAGAACACTCCCATGTTCAAAACTTAAGTCTCGAGCCAGGCGTGGTGGGGCATGCTTGTACTCCCAGCATTTGGGAGGCTGAGATGGGAGGATCTGGGTTCGCTGCCAGCCTCAGCTACCTAGTGAGGCACTCCACAACTGAGGGAGACCCTATTTCAAAATAAAGTATAAAAATAGGCTGAGGGTATAGCTTGGAGGTAGAATTTACCTGAGTTCAATCCCTAGTACCAAAAAAACTTAAGTTTCCTTCCATCTTCCAAGAGTCAAGGAGCAGGAAAACACCACAGGAAAACCTAGGCTACTGTTCTTCATCAGTGTTGGTAAAAAGCCTTTGCTGAGGGTTTCATTAACAGAAAAATGTAAAAGTACCAGTTTTTTAAACGGTCCCGGGCTTCCAGCTGGGCTCCCACTTCAAAGCTGATTCCTCGTCTGTTCGGTGGATGCTTTGTCATTTTCAGTCATCAATGGGGCTGTCTTTATTCTCCTGAAAAAGCCAATTAAATATTTATGAAACTTAGGCAAAGTCAGCCGACAGTGTACCATCGCTTACCACAAGCAAAAAACAAACAGGCATTCTTCATAACACAAAGCTCCATGATACCCTAGCAGTACCCTTTCCCATGACTGCCCTCCTCCTAACACAGATATACTTTCCTGGTTCCTGCTCCGTCACTAAGCTGCATCCAGTGGTCCCTGGAATTGATTTTAAGGGGACTATCCCTCAGCACTGCCTATTGAGCACTCCCCTAAAACATCACACCTCAAGCCGGGCATTGTGGTGCACGCTTGTAATCCTGGTTCCTGGCCAGCTTCAGCTACTTAGCGAGACGCTCTGCAACTTAGTGAGACCCTTAGTGAGACCAAAATAAAGAATAAGCCAGATGTGGTGGTGCATGCTTGTAATCCCAGTACTTGGGAGGCTGAGACCAGAGGATCCGGGTTCTCGGCCAGCCTCAGCTATTTACTGAGGCCCTCCACAACTTAGTGAGACCCTGTTTCAAAATAAAGAATAAAAAATGGGGCTGGGGGGATGGGTAGCCTGGAGGTAGAATGCCCCTGAGTTCAATCTCCAGTACCGCAAAAATAAATAAATAAATAAACAAAAATAGGACTAGGGGTATAGCTCGGATGTAGAATGCCCCTGGGTTCACCCCCAGTACTGCCAAAATAAATAAATAAATAAATAATAGGGCTGGGGATGTAGCTCGGAGGTAGAATGCCCCTGGAGTCCAACCCCCAGCACCACAAAATAAAAAAAAAATTTTAAAAATCACATCCCAAAACATTTTTTTTAAAAAGTTATCATGGGAGCCGGGCGTGGTGACGCACGCTTGTAATCCCAGCATTCGGGAGGCTGAGACCGGAGGATCCGGGTTCGCGGCCAGACTCAGCTACCTAGTGAGGCACTCCGCAACTTAGTGAGACTCGGTTTCAAAATAAAGAATAAAAAATAGGGCTGGGGGTATATCTCGGAGGTAGAATGCCCCTGAGTTCAATCCCCAGTACCGCAAAAAAAATAAAACAAAATAAAAAAGTTATCATGGTTAAATACAGTTATTTTCTAATACATCTAACAAATATATATATATATTTTTTTGTACTGGGAATTGAACCCAGGAGGATTCCATCTCTTAGCCACACCCCCAGCCTTATTTTTTATTCTTTTTTTTTTTTTTTTTTTTTTGCAGTACTGGGGATTGAACTCAGGGGCATTCTACCTCCAACCTATACCCCCAGCACTACTTTTTATTCTTTATTTTGAAACAGGGTCTCACTAAGTTGCGGAGTGCCTCACTAGGTAGCTGAGGCTGGCCGCGAACCCAGATCCTCCCATCTCAGCCTTCCAAATGCTGGGATTACAAGCATGAGCCACCACGCCCGGCTTTATTCTTTATTTTGAAACAGGGTCTCAGTAAGTTGCAGAGGACCTCACTAAGTAGCTGAGGCTGGCCACGAACCCAGATCCTCCTGTCTCAGCCTCCCAAGTACTGGGATTACAAGAGTGTGCCACCACACCTGGCTGGCTATCTAACAAATATTTGCTCACAGACTATTTAGAGAAACAGTCAAGACCAAAAGAGACACACAGTTCCTGCCCTGAAGAATCCTTCAATCAGACAGGCAGGGTGGCCTGGGCCTATAATCCTAGTACTTAGGAGGCTGAGACAGGAGGATAAAAGGTTGGAGACCAGCCTCAGCAATTTGGGTCCTCTACAACTTAGTGAGACCATTTCAACATAAAAAATAAAATAGGGCTGGGGAATAGATCAGAGGTAGGACACCCCTGGATTCAATCTCCATTACCACAAAAGAAAAAGGAAGGAAGAAAGGAAGGGAGAGAGGGAGGGAGGGAAGGAGGGAGGGAGAAAGGAGAAGGAAGGAAGGAAGGAAATCCTTCAGTGTAGTGGGAGAAGACAAAAATTTAGCCAATAAACAGAAATAACTGCAAACTGTAATTGCTATAAAATTTAAGAACACTTCCTAAGACTAGCTGAGACGTTAGCCAGGTAAATATAATGGTAAATGCCTCTAGTTGCAGCTTGAGAGGCTGAGGTAGGAGGACCAAAAGATCTAGGCCATCTTACCCAATGTCTCAAAACTTAAAAAATAATAATAAAAAGAGATAGAGAAGTAGCCCATTGGTAGAGCACCCTGAGCTCAATCCCCAATGCCACATCAGAAAAGAGAACGAGAAAAAGAAAGAAGTATGTAAAGGGACCCATTAAACAACCCAAGTTGAAGGGTTATTGTTGAGAAATACAGGAAGCAACCAAAATGGAAGTAGGACTGGTTGACAGACGTTAATTGACACTGAAACATGATAAACTGAAAGCCATGTTAGCAGCAATATTTCAATTATACAGACCCTGAGAAAGGGAGTGTCAAGAGGCTTGACTGGCTTTACTTATCTTCAAAAAAATGAGATAGCAAATATGATGAGTAAGTATAATCCAATAAGTATAATGTTTTCATTTGAGTTTGCCTGAAATACTGCATAAAATCAATCTCGGTCAGGCCTGGTGGTGCAAGCTTGTAATCCCAGTACTTGGGAGGCTGAGATAAGAAGATCACAGGTTCCAGGACACACTCAGCAAATAGTAAGACTAATCAACCTAGTAAGATCGCCTTTCAAAAAAAAAATTAAGCCGGGCGTGGTGGCACACCCTTGTAATCCCAGCATTTGGGAGGCTCAGACAGGAGGATCTGGGTTCTAGGCCAGCCTCACCTACCTAGTAAGGCACTCTGCAACTTAGTAAGACCCTGTTTCAAAATAAAGAATAAAAAATAGGGCTGGGGGTATATCTCTGAGGTAGAATGCCCGAGTTCATTCCTCAGTACCGCAAAAAAAAAAATTAAAAATAAAACAGAACTGGGGGCCAGGTGTGGTGGCATACACTTGTAATCCCAATATTTGCTAGGCTGAGACCAGAGAATCCGGGTTCATGGCCAGGCTCAGTCACCTAGTAAGATCCTCCGCAACTTAGCGAGACCCTGTTTCAAAATAAAGAATAAAAAATAGGAGCCAGGCGTGGTGGCACACGCTTGTAATCCCAGCATTCAGGAGGCTGAGACCGGAGGATCCGGGTTCGCGGCCAGCCTCAGCTACCTAGTGAGGCACTCCGCAACTTAGTGAGACCCTGTTTCAAAATAAAGAATAAAAAATAGGGCTGGGGGTATAGCTCGGAGATAGAATGCCTCTGAGGTCAATCC
>PVLC010038658.1:0-14648 GCA_004027655.1 Graphiurus murinus | reverse complement strand
TTTAAGTGCTTCTACTTTCTCAGCAAAATAGGAAGCAAGGTTATTTAAGAAGGTATAGGTTAAAAGTTTGATAAAAAGAGACAAAGATTAAATGGTTATCTAGGAAAGCAGAGCAAATGGGCTGGTAAGATGACACAGGACTGCCCAATGGAAGAAGCGCTCACTTGAAGAAAGTGGCCATGGGTTCCAAGTAAGACTACGTAACAAAGTTTGGGTTCCCCCCAGTCATGTTCAATTACTCAGGTTCAGAATCAGAGTATGGATTCAACAAGGTGAGTGTTTCTAGGCAAATACAATGAAGGATAGGAAAGGTAGTGGAGGATGTCTGCAGGGAAAGTGTAAAATTATGGATCTGTTAAAGAATAAACAAAGACTGGAAATATCAGAGCTGAGTTTATTCTATTTCCAGGCAAGAGAAAGAATATACATTCTAGAGCTACTAATGAGTTTCACTGAGTATGAAGTCTCAAGCCAGATATAAAGGGCAAGAAGCAAGAGATTCTGTTCTTGGGGTAAATTCTGAAAGGCACTTTTTGATTTTCTAGAAAGGTCTTCCCAAAGATCAGTCATCACAGCATAACTGGTCATTTGGGCAGATAAAAAAACAAGTCCCTTAGCCAGGTGTGGTGCCGTATGCCTAAAATTCCAGTACTTGGGAGACTGATACAGGAAGATCACAGGTTAAAGATCAGCCTCAGCAGCTTAGCAAGACTCAGTAACCTAGTCAGATTCTATCTTCTATCTCAAATCAAAAATAAAAAGACTGGGTGTATAACTCAGAAGTAGAAGATAGAAATGCCCCTATGGTTTAATCTCTATAACACACACACACACACACACACACACACACACACACACACACACACATGCACGCACGCACACACATACACAAACACACATGCCAAAAAAAAAAAAAAAACATGTCCCAATTTTAGAACAATATAGATTAAGGTAACTTACTGTCAAACTAATTTCAGTTTATGAGCAGTTGAGCAATCCAGTTGCTATGAGCAGGTGCAAGGTTAGAATTGACCTAGGTCCAATCCTGAAGTGATAGCGTGAGATTTGAGTAGAGATATTTCATAATTAAACCAGAAAATCCAAACTAAGTAAGGCACCAGGGTGAAAATATATTAGTAAAGTCTATTAGGTGAGAGAATTGTTGGTGGACGTTAAAAGAGTAGGTTTCAAAGATAAGAGGTGAGACTTAAAAGTGAAATGTTTGCAAGAAGTGATGTAAGTAAGAAACTTCAGAGGATCTCAAGGGCTTGGTGGCAACTAATGGTACACATGGTTACATTAAGGTAGAGGATAAGATCCCTGGAAGAGAAGTTAGGGCACTTGCCGCAGAAGAATTACATATATTACAAGTGACATATATATTACATATATTACAAGTGACATCAGTCACAATGGTGATTGGAAAGTGTTAGAGAAAGTGGTCATGAGTTAGTAGCTAAAAGCTTCAAAAAAAATAGGATGTGCATGCAGTATACTGCAACAAAGGAGGGGGCACAGCAGGTATAATTTTACCTTCTAGGTTTCAATTTGGAGGCTTTTCAGGATAAGAGACAGAGAACATTCACTAATTGACAATAATAAAGTAGACACCACAACTTTAGGCAGGATAGAACAAGGCAAAGAGAAGGAAGATGCAGTGAGAATAGGGGATAGACAGAGATAAGTAGGATGTGGTTCTAGATCATGACCTGGGAAATGAAGGGCCTGACAGGATTATTCCTGGTGGATGCCAAGTCATATTGTGGAGCAGAGAACCTGAATATATGGCAGAAAGAGAAACAAGATTCTTGCCAGGAGCACACTGAGCCCTAATCTCCGTTGTGATGCCTTTTAGTTATTCTCTTAGCTTTCTGCATTAACTGTGCAAAATTATTATATGCTTCACTAAGAGTTCTCTATCATCTTTGCTACAATTTCTCATAGAAACCTGGAGCACGTACCAATGTCCAGAACCCTCAAATATGCATTACCAGGCAAGTTGCATCCTATCATAGAAGTGTCATTTGTCACTGCAGTGGGATGAAGAGGTCAACTAAAAGCTGAAGTCTTCTGCATCCCTTAATCAGTATTCACTCAGTGCTCAAACAAAGTTTCCATTTTATTTCTGTTTTAAACCTTGTCCCCAATTTATCACCTCCCTGGATCCTTTCATTCTTTCAACATAAAGTTATCAAGCACCTATTATGCTATGTGCTACAGGGGATGCAAAGATGAATCAGATGCTGTGTCTGCCCTGGAGGAGCCCAGGCCCTTGGGTGAGAGACAATCATGTAAACAAGCGACATAACACATTGTGCACCGTGGCGTACTGTGGAATGTACAAGACAGTATTGTCTCCAGACTCCAAAATTCACTACAGACTTGATAATGAGTTTTGTTGCCTCTTTTATCCTGTTGGCCACTTTCTGAGTAACTTTGGAAGAGTCTGCTTCCCCCAGAATTCAAAGAGCTGCTTAACTAGAACTAGAATTTAGAGATCTGATCTCCAAACTTCCTTTCCAAGACTTACCAGAAAATACTACCCTTTAATATAGTCTTGATTACTTAAAAAAAAAGAATGGAAATTGAAAATGAAATATTTAATCATGAAATATTTGATTCAAGAGCCCCATTTTACATGGTACCTCATTTACTCCTTCATTCATTGTTTCACTCATTAATCCAGAATAAATACTAACTAAATAAAACCTACAGGGCAGGCACTGAACAAGAATGCATCATGCTTAGTGAGAAAAAAATCAGTCTTTACTTTGACTTATCACTCTCTCTTGGGGAAAAAATATTACCAAGTTGAATTTTCACTTACCCAATAATTCATAATTCATTTCAGAAAGAAGTGCATGTGCCAGTCTAGCAGAGAGAAAGAGAGGGAGAGAGAGAGAGAGAGAGAGAGAGAGAGAGACAATACCTTTGTCCTAGGTCAGTCTGGATGTGAAGTATACTTGCAAGAAAGAAGTAAATGCCATCCTAAGATTCTACTCAAGGAGACATTTTTTCCTTTGTCCAATCCTGAGGTCTGAAACACACACACACACACACACACACACACACACACACACACACACACACACCAGTATTTTCATAATGTACTTGAATGTTTCAAGACATGAATTGTATAAGATTCTAGATTGAAGGGTGGAAAATAGTGGTCATTTCCACTGGATAATTTCTATCTGTAATTGTTAATATAAAAGTAACATGATCTGGGCATGGTGGCACATACTTGTAATTCTAGTAATTGGGACACTGAGGAGGATCGCAGGTTCAAGGCCAACCACAGCAATTTAGCAAAGTTCTCAACAACTCATTGAGACCCTGTTTCAAAATAAAATAAGGCTAGGGTGTGACTCAGAGGTAGAATTCTCCTGAGTTCATTTCTCAGTACAGGAAGGAAGGGAGAAAGGGAGAAAAGGAGGGAAGGGAGGAAGGAAATAACTTTCCCACTATTTCATCCAATGGAAACTTCTCTGCTCTTCTCTTCTTCAACATGTAGTACCGTATGTAACTGTGCACTCCTCCATTTCTTGAAACAGTTTTCCTCCATGACTTCCTGTTCTAGATATTTTGCTATACTTACTCACTTCTTCAAAACTGAAATATCAGTTGAAAGCACAAGGAAACACCACTCCACACATTCTAGAATTGATACAATTAAAAAACTTAATGCAATACAGTGTTGGTGAGGAAGAGCAGCAGCTGGAACTCTCAGAAAAGACTACACCACTCTGGAAAAGGACAGTAGCTTCTTCGAATGTAAAACACACACATTCCATGTAACCTAGCAACTCCACTCCGGGCTATGTACCCAGACAGCAATAATAAATAGTGGTTCATAAAATAACTTGTATAGAAAAACTCATAACAACTTAATTCATTATTGCTAAAAACTGAAAAAAATCCTTCAACATATGAATAAAAAATAATCACAGCATATATATAACAGGATGCTACTTAATTTAAAAAAATACTGGTATATCTGGTAGAGGCAATATGATGGATAAATCACAAAAGCATTATGTTGAGCACAAGAAGCAGTACACAAAATAATATGTTTCCATTTGTATGAAATTCTAAAACAGGCAAACCTAAAGTGAAGGAAAGTAGACCAACTGTTGCTTGGGGGTGTGGATAGCAGCATCCAGCAAAGGGGCAGGGGGCAACTTCTGGGAAATGTAAAAGATCACAAGCATTGCAGTAAATTCCTAACAAGTAGCTATCTGAAAAACTGTGTATGTGTATGTATGTGTGTGTATGTATGCACATATGTATGTATGTGTATGTGTATTATAAGTTTGCTGATATAAAGATTGTATAGTCACAATACACAAATAGTAAAATATGTAACTTGGGCTGCCAAAACAAAATCCCATAAAC
Source organism: Graphiurus murinus (assembly GCA_004027655.1). Classification (NCBI taxonomy): domain Eukaryota; kingdom Metazoa; phylum Chordata; class Mammalia; order Rodentia; family Gliridae; genus Graphiurus; species Graphiurus murinus. The sequence goes on along the minus strand of PVLC010038658.1, from coordinate 10,253 downwards.
TGGTCATTTATAAACAACAGAAATATATCACTTACTTGTGAGACACAGAAGTAAGAAATCCAAGATCACAGCGCTGGGAGATTTGCTACCTGGAGAGGACACATTTCTCATAGAAAGGCCTTCTTGTTATATCCTTAAATGGTAGAAGAGACAACGCATCTGAGAATCTTTTATAAGTGCATTAATCCTGTTTATAAGAGTCCCACCTTTGTAATCTAATCACATTTAAACCCTACCCCGCCCCCCGCCTTTTTATATCATAACCTGGAAGTTACAATGTCAACCCATGAATTTGGGGAGGTACAAACATTTAAGTCATAGCAACAACACACCAGATCACATATTTCATGTAGGCAACTAATGTTCACCAAATGCTTTCATTGATTTTTCCAAACTTGTGTGTGTGTGCACGCGCGTGTGTGTGTGTGTTTTACTGGGCATTGAGCCTAGGGATGTTCTATCTCTTAGAGCTGAACTCCCAACCTTATTTTATTATTTATTTTGAAATAAGGTCCTCTAAGTTGCTGAGGCTGGCCCTGAACCTATAACCTTCCTATCTCAGCCTTCCAAGTACTGGGATTACAGGTGTGTGCCACCATGCCTGGCTGATTTTTGCCAAACTCTCATATGGCTTGATTATGTATGAGTCTAGTTCAACCAAGTTTTGACAAATGAAATGATGTCTCAATTCTATAATTATTTTCCCAAGAAATTTTCATAACATCTGATATGCAATATGATGTTAAATTCTTTTTGTTGTTGTTGGTGGTGGTGCTGCTGCTGGTAGTGGTGGTTGTGAATGATACTGGGGATTGAACCAGGGGCATTCTACCTCCTAGCTATACCCCCAACCTTTTATATTTATTTTGAAACATGGTCTTGCTAAGTTCCTGAAGCTGGCCTCAGACCTGTGATTCTCCTGTCTCAACTTCTCAAGTACTGGGATTACAGGTATGTATCACCATGCCAGGCTCTTTCTTGTTCTTTTACAATTTAAATTTATTAAGCTTCAATACTGTGTATGTTGGAAACTGATGTGTTCATCAAAAACAGCTTTGTTTGCTGAACCAGATAACACTTCAAATACAGGAAGAATATATCCTCAAATATCTTCAATTTCTTGTGCAAGTCATAAAGTAACATCTATAGATATGACACTTCTAAATTTAATCTGCATTGTTAACATTTTATCCTTCACTTACTTATGTCCAGACAATAACTAAGAAGTTAAGCTCTGATCTGTGGTATTTGCCAAGTTCTAAACTTTAAATGCTCTCACCAGGGTATATTTCAAGTTTCCAACATGTCGTCACTGAGTACATACTATTATTTAGTTTTTCCTCAGTCAAATGAAATACATCCAAATAACCCCAAGATCATAGTGGAAATAACCAGAAACTATTAACCTGTTTTTCATATAATTTACTCAATTACAAGATCATATAACTTTTTTTTTGTTTTTTTGTGGGGTTTTTTTTGCGGTACTGGGGATTGAAATCAGGGGCATTCTACCTCCAAGCTACACCCCCAGCCCTATTTTGTATTCTTTATTTTGAAACCGAGTCTCGCTAAGTTTCGGAGTCCCTCACTAGGTAGCTGAGGCTGGCCTCGAACCCGGATCCTCCAGTCTCAGCCTCCCAAATGCTGGGATTACAAGCGTGCGCCACCACACCCGGCTACAAGATCATATAACTTTTAAGTAATGGCTATATTTAACAGACAGCCTCCAAAATTCCTAAAAATTAAACTACCAGATTTTGTAAGCCAAATGCAGCACACCACTAGATACTTTATCTCTAATAGGTTGGTCACAGGGGTGTATTATGATTTCAAAGTCACTGGAATGTTCAATTTAAAAGGATGTATTTTAAGTTAAACTTCAATAGAGCTGATGTAAAAGAAAGCAATCGGTGTCCCTCTGAGTTCTGCCCCAGGCCCGTTTTTCCCTCTATTTGCCCTTCCTAGGCCAGCTAGCTCCTCCCATTTCTCCAGTTAACATCTGGATGATGCTATCTCTTGATTTTGAAGCTCTCATCCTCTCTCTCCTGAGCACCATTTTCATACAGCCAATCTCCACCCGGGTGTTATCAAGCCACTTCAGACTACATATATCAAAAACAACTCAACATCGGATGTTTCTCAAATTATTCTCCCTTCTGGATCCCCACTTCAGAAAATACTACTTCTACCTACCAAAGGACACAAGCCAAAAATTAACATGAAACATGTATCCCTCCACCTCACTTTCCCTAAGCCCACAGCTTTAATCAATCAACATCTGCCAATTTCACTCATAAACAGTTCTTATATCTGTTTCTAAGTCTTTCCATGCACTACTATCCTCAGACCACAGCTAACTTTCACCTATCGTACTCCAAAAGCCTCCTAAGGACCTCTAGCTCTCTAGCGTTACTAAATCATTTTGAGAGCTGTGGGAAGGCAGGCAACCATGTCCAACTCTGACCTTGCTGTTTAGCTTACAAGTCAAGATTACCTGTCCTCCAAATGTCCTTGACACTCACCCCCTTGCACTTTATACTCCAACCTCCTTGAAGTGGTCCACACAAAATATTCACTGCTCCTCCTTTTCTCTAGCTACTTCCTACTTATCATTCAAATGTCAGCTTCTTCCTCAGATCCTTGGGGAATTCTTTCCTGACCTCTTAGGTTTGGGGTAGGCATCCTACCTGGATAATCTTATAACTTATTATGCCATAATGCTACCTATTTAATTCTCTGGGTCTTATGCCAGACTGATTGCTCCTTTAGATCAGGGACCATTTTTATTATGCTTACCATTGAAAAACTAGGTCTTAGATGGGTGTGGTGGCGCATGCTTGTAATACCAGCATTTGGGAGGCTGAGCCCGGAGGATCCAGGTTCGAGGCCAGCCTCAGCTACCTAGTGAGGCACTCCGCAACTTAGTGAGACCCTGTTTCAAAATAAAGAATAAAAAATGGGGCTGGGGTGTAGCTTGGAGTTAGAATGCCCCTGAGTTCAATCCCCAGTATCGCAAAAAAAAAAAAAGAAAAGAAAAACTAGGTCTTCACAATGTAGCTGGAAAACAGCAGTTTATTATTCAGTATTTATTGAGTCTTATTAAAACTCTACACTGAAAGGTTTTTTTTTCCCTCAGCTACTGCAGTTATTCTCTTTGTCTTTTATCCAACAGATTTTGAACCTTGGGTTCTCAAATAGTGCTGCAAGTTTCCTTGTGGTTTCCAGGTTCTGTATTAAATCCAGTTAGAAATTCAGATTAAAATATACGAACCCACATAATAACATATACACATATTGAAACTTAATATGGTACCTCATAAATATGTATATTTTATGTATGATTAAAAGTAAAAATACGTTTAAAATGCACATAGGCTTCAAATAGCACATGAAGCATAATTCACTACATTGTTGATCAATTACATGGTTTCCTATTACTTCTAAAACTCAAACTCTCAAGCAGACATTGAATCAACAAAACATGCAGAATGTTTTGGACGTCTTTCTAAAATACAGATTTTGTGTTGCTTTTTAACCTGTTTTCAAATATCCCTCCTCCCTAAACTCTCCACCTTACCCCACCACTCTATTTTTATCGTGTTGAATGTTTACCTATTATACAGTTAATGCCTTACACTGATTCCAAAGGACCACTTCACTTCTAGACTTTCACACTTTCTGTCCCTTAAGACTGTTTTCTATTATCCATCTGTTCCAGAAATAGGAATAGGTGCTGAGAAAACAAAATTAAGAAACATACTTTGCAACCAGATGGGGCAGTACTCACTTGTCATCCCAGTACTTGAGAAGCTGAGACACAAGGATCCTAGGTTCAAGGCCAGCCTCAGCAACTTAGCGAGATCTTGTTTCAAAACAATAAAATCAAGTTATGTATCTTAGTGGTAGAGCAGCCCTAGGTTCAATCCCTAGTTCCACAAAAAAAAAGAAGTAATATACTCTACCATATAAGAACTTGCATGCTGAGGGGAGGGGGGGCAGACATGGGTTGTATTGAAATATACAGCTGTGATATATTGTAATGGTGCACATACACGATGCAAAAAGAGCAATGAGAAGAGAGGAAGCCCTGACTGAGCATGGGAGGTGGTGGAATTGGTGACATCGTCGAGAAAATCATCATACCTTCTTTATCTCAGTTCTTATAATAAAATAGCGAGTCACATTCATCCACCACTTTTTTTGGCTACCATTTGGTAAGTACAACTGTTAACTCATTTAACCCTTATTAGAACTCTATGAGACAGAATGACATAGAGACTATCAGGCAGCATTTTGTAGCCGTAGTCGAGAAACAAACTTAAAGACACTGAGTCCACATCGATTCTTTGAACCACCATGTAGCAAGGCCTGGATCATTGCTGGGTGATATAAAACCCACACAGGCAAGGGAAGAAGAGGACATGCATCACATCAATCTTAGGACAATACTAGACACAAAGTAAATTGTTTGCAAGCATTGTATTTTTCCGCTTTTATATGTCTTGGCCTGAGGACAATCTGTATATCAAGATCAGAGGCAGAAATGAAATCCAAAGCTGCTAAACCACTACTCCAATATGTTCACACATCAAACCAAGATTTTTTTCCCCTCTTGTCAGACATTTGTTTTGTTTGAACTGGATTTGGGCATGTGTTTGTCACATCTCTCAGAGAAGAAGAAAGGAAGAAAACCATAATACCTGCCGCAGGAGGAAATCAGCCCAGATAGGAGAATTCCCCATCATTAGGACAAAATGCTCTCTCTCTCTCTCTCTCTCTCTCTCTCTCTCTCCCTTCAGTGTAGACATTGAGGCGGTGAACTGGTGCACAAATTCCTTCATCCTCTGTGCACACACAACCAAGGAAAGGCTTGTGTCCAACTGTCCTTGTGATGCTTCTCTCACTGTTTGCATGGGGAGGAAAAAAGCTTGAAATAAAATTTACTCTTTGCTCTCAGCAAGAACTAATACTTATCAAATGCCCTGGTCAAACACAATAAAATCATACTGTGTAAGAAAATTGCTTTTGTAATTGATTTACTAGTTTTCATAGAGGAAAAAGCATTTCAGTAGCATTTTCATTAAATTACTTGTCTACAGCAACCAAAAAATATCTAGTTTTGGGGTTTTAAAGAGCTAGTATCTGTGTTGTTTGGATTTTTTAGAAAAGGTAATAGAATTTGAAAAAACACTAAACCTAATGGTGCATTGTATGGTAAATAAAAGATCTAGACATGTGTTCCATTGTAGAAAAGTATAGAATTAGACATTATAAGAATGACAGTGCTCTTGCTTTTGCTGTCTTAGGTTGGAAGACAGAAAAATAAAGTGAGATAGGAGTAATCTGAGTTTGTTGATACAAAAAGCATGCCTTAACCCACAGACCTGGGCCTCAAAGCAGGGTCCAGGAGGCAAGAACAAACTCAGCCTCTCAGATCTTGTCCCCAGAACTTGGCATGTTGCTCCAGGCCCCACAATAAACCCCTAACTGCCAAAAAGGAAAGCTTTTATCACTTGAAATGCATGTAGTTCAAAAGAGAAATACATTTAGTTTTCTTTTTGGTGAAATTACTTGACACAAAACCAAACTACTGCACCATCAGCTTAAAAATGAGTATTAGCTATTTCCACATTAAACTGTAAGGACAAGATCTCTGCATGTGTCACAGCCGTGACCCTAGAACCAAGTCCAGAACCCACATGTGCCATTCGAATAAACAAACTGATCTGAATATCTCATCAAATCAAATAGAAAATATTTTGGAATGGATATCAAAATAATACCTTTCATCATTAACTTTTCAAGATGGAAAACTTTTCCCCAATCTTACACTTGATCTCCCATTTCTAGAGCACATCAAAGGAATGAGAAGCCATGGATATGGAAAAATATCACTGGGGACAATTGGATTAAAATCCAGAGCTCCAAATCCCAAATGGCAAGCTTTGCTGTGCATACACACACACACACACACACACACACACACACACACACACACACACATGCATGTTTTGATCAACAGTCTCACTGCTATGACCCAATGAACCCAACCACACACAACTTAAAGGAAGGAAGATTTATTTGCTCACAGTTTTGGAGATTTCAGAATTTCAGTTCATGTCAGGACAGGTCAGTGGAGCTCAGAGCATGGCGGTAGGAAGCAGAGAAAGGGAGACAGCAAGGGCTCTGTTCTCACATCATGGAGGCTGGAAACAAGGGAGTGAGAACAAGGGGAGGAGGACTTTATATAACCCCCAGTGCCATTACACCTAGGGACTCCTCCTTAGCAACCAAATCCCACCTCCAACATGGCTGCCTGGTTTCAGTTGGGCTAGGGGAACATTTTAAATCCAAATCATTAAAAAGAATATATGCAGATAAAAACAAATTGTATACACATTGTAATTAAACTGTGGCAACATTGGTGGACATTGTAAGAAACTAGACAAAATAAAATAATTTCCTTTGAACAGACTAAAGTATTAGAAGAAAGTCACTTGACATGCTAACACAACTTGAGTGCATTCATTTATCCAACAAACAGTTATTGAACTTGTCACTCAGTTATTGAACTTGCTAAGAATTGTGTGTGGTACTATAGATTCAAAAATGTACCTACAATGTACATCTGAGATTTTTTTAAAGGTCATGGATAACTTCAAGAATACAATATATAGGCCCTCTCCCCAGGAGGGGAAAAAGGATATTTAAACACAAACATGTCCTTCATGAAATTTCAAGGAAGTTGTACATCCCCCAGAGCCAATTCACAAATCCAGGGTATAGAGATATATGCATATAGTAATTCTACAAATTCCATTGTCTTCTGTCCAAGCATTGATCTAACATGCTACTTATATTTCATCTCTGCATTTCAATTCAATTGAGGTTGTGTTCTGGACCAAAGACTGTTGAACCCTTGGCAACAGGAAACACACAGGCAGGACAAGAGGGCAGGAGATCTCACTGAGTTCCTTCCCAATTTTAGAGAGCTTCCTGAAGTAGCTCATAGAAATTAGTAAATCATGTTAATACCATTTTTAGAAGCCTTCCCTAAACTGATTAATCAACTGTTAGCAATTTCTACTTAAAAGGTTTTACTAATTTAAAACACTTTCACATTTTCAATATGTAGATAACAAGCCAGATATAATTCAGAATCTTTAAGAAAAATCAAGTTGATGTGTCTAATTCCACAAGGCTAGAGAATGCTAGGTTGGCATTTAAAACACTTCTTGGTACAAAAGACACTGTTTTTTAAATTAATTATCCTGCTCTCACTTGCTTTACGCATTATAATTTATGGATTACTGGAATTCATAATTAAATAATATGTAGATGTCACCTAGGGGTGCGAAACCAATTCTCCTACTTGGAATTGCCTGTCTAAATAAGAATGACACTAACTTTAGCATTTTCTCTCTGATTAGAGACACTATAGATTTGCAGTCACCTCCATGTAATATAAATCAATAAAGAATAATTTTCCAGGCAGTAAATCAATTGTCAGTTCACAGACCCTAATGCCCCTGCGCAGGATTTATTGAAAAAATGAATGGCAGTCTTTTTAGGAGATGTACAGCATGCTTTATGGAGACATAATAGTGTAAACCTCAGACTATTACATTCCCTGTAATAGAGAATCCAACAGAAACAACCCTTTCGTTTCCATGAAACACAAAACGACAAAATGAAAATTTTTAAAAATAATGGGAAAATAATACATCTCTGGTGTGGGAAGGTATGTCAGTCTGGGGACACCATAACCCCTTTGCTGGAATTTTCTGTACCTTGAGTATGGTAGATATGACAAATTAATACTATTCTAAATCTTTGCTATCCAAACATGGTATCCACCAGCCACAAGGGATGAATGAGTATTTACAATATTGCTAGTCCAAACTGGGATGTAACTGAATTTCAAAGATTTAGTACATCACAAAGAACATATTTTATTAGCAGTCTTCATAGTGATTATTTACTGAAGTGATAATTTAGATCTACTGAATTAAATAAAATATATTGTTAAAATTAATTTCAACTGTTCTTTTATATGTGGCTACAAGAAAATTTTAAAGTGCATAATACTTCTATTGTCTAGGACTGTTCTACAAAGGCATTTTTTAAGAGAAATCTATAAAAGAGGGCTCTGGGAAGGGCCAAGGGACACAGCAAATTTCTACTCATGCAATGAAGGAATTACTTCCACGGACATTGTGTGCATATGTGAGAATACCCATGTCAATCTCAATATCCTGTATGGGAAGGGAGAGAGTGGGGAGGGAGCTGAGGCTTCACTCACCAAGTGCTGTGTGCAGGTATGCCACTCTCTCTATGAACTACATTACGATGTGAAACTGTAATGCACCAATAAAAGTATATTTTTTTAATTTTCTATTCATGGGTAAATCCTTAGGAATTGGGAAAAATAAATAGCAACAGCCCAGAATATCCCAAATTATATTGGTGATGGATTAAAAACTCTATCACAGTCAGCCCCAATGGCCCAGCAAATCCTCAGATAACCACATAGTTAAATAAGGAGAAATGATCAGGATGTGCAACCTTTGAAGAAGTAGAGAGAAGATGATAGTTCTGGGCGGGGGAGAGGAACTCAGAGGCCATATGATAAATATTATTATTTAAAGTGCTATGCAACTAATAATTATATATTTTTAAAAGTGAAGTGCTAGAACCTAAAAGGAGAGGAAAGCCAGTCCTGCTAATGGCTTATATAATCCAATTTTAGCTGATGGGAGGTATAACAAAGATTAAGCCAAGAGAAGTTTGATGCTGTGCAAAGATATTCTAAATTAATTAATGACAAACCTTATCTCTGTTTCAATAGTTACAAATAGTATAGTTACATGCAATTATAGGGCTGACTCTAGAAAAGCAGGTAATACATACCCTTGGGATGAATAAACTAATAATAGGGAAAAAAAAAGCTTAATGCATATTTAAGGTTTTCTACTGTGTCAAACTAGAAATGTCCGTGGAATGGAGAGGTTGAAACTCCAGGTGACAAATAAGGAAATAATGAGGAAAGGTAGATTTTCAAACAGAAGTGTATGGAAAACATAAAATGCGTTAATGAATCCTAAACCAGGGGAGGATAAAAACAAAAATTATAAAACGCAAATCACATTAGCATCTAGGTGAATTTCTACAATTCTCTGGTTGAGTGAGGTAAGCCAGAGCTTTCTCCAATGTTGAATTTAAATAAATGGCTTAGAAATTAATTATAGAATTCTATTAGTCTACAATATAAATGATATGGGAGACATCCGAGGATGCAACTATCCCCAAATCCTCAGCGTTAACATCGCGAAGCAAATGCATGTGAACTTCAGTGCTTCTCAGCCAGGGGTGATTGTGACCACAGATGATGTTTGGGAATGTGCATAGTTGATTTGAGAGGTCAAGATTTGGGGCTGCTACTGACATCTACTGGGTAAAATCAGAGATGCTTGCTAAACATCCTATAATACACAGGACAGGGCCAGAAACAAAGGACACCTGTCACAAAATGATAACAGCCACAAGGTTGAGAAACCTTGATCTAGATTGGCACTACAGAAATGGCATTTACAGAGGCCCGTAAGCATGGCACAAGAATAGTTCAGGAATTTCATAGAATTCGTGCACGCCTTAAGACTCAAGGGATGAAATAGCGTCTAGATTCATTATTTGCCTCTGGTTTTCCTCTCTCAGTATCACTTCAGAAAGTGTTGTTAGAATTTTCTTAGGAAATCATCACCTCTGAGAAAATGAGAAAAATAATTCAAATTTATATGAGAGATGTAGGTGTATTTTTTTATATGGACAAAGTCAAAAGTATGCTTTTTTCTATTACGAGTAGAAACTCTTGTCGTATGTTTAAATGGGGCTTATTTCTTTATGCTTAATAAAGTTTGTGCATAGCACCAGAAGAGAAAGTAGATAGAATATGTGCCCATTAAAGTATTTGCCCTGCCAAATAACCTAAAGTGGTAAGAAATAGAGACTTAATTATCTGCTGAGATTTTCAGGTACTACATGAATTTGCAGTTCTACTACACTTGAAACATAGAGAACACGTTCAATACCAAATTTAAATATACTGCTTTAAAAATACTTTCCTTTGGGCTGCAAACCATAATCAAGTATTCTCTATCACCAAGAGTTTTAGTACATTAATATGATATAAGATATGTTTCAAAGACATATTCATGATTTATTAAAATTGCAGCTCTGAGAAACTAATAGCCAGA
>PVLC010038657.1:0-14653 GCA_004027655.1 Graphiurus murinus | reverse complement strand
ACTGTTCCAAAGAAAAAAGAAAAACTTCAAAGTGTCCTATCCCCACTAAGGCTCACATGCTTCAGTTTATGAATCTCCAACTACCTTCTCCTCCAGGTTCTACGAAATCAGAGGTACTAATTTCTTGGGGAGGCATCAAAAATATGCTCCTGCCAATTGGCAAACACAGCTTTCAATCAGCCACATGAATTATTTTTGGGAGGCTAGAGGCATTGCTAGTTCCAAAAGCCATCATGCCAAGTCAACAGAAAGATTACAGGAAATTTGAATGAAGTTCTCAGACTGTGGTCTTCAGTTTCTCTTGAACGAGGCTTATAAAAGAAGGACTGGGTGAAACTTTGATATTTACATCAAGTCACGACTAAGAGGCAGGTTTGCAAAATCAATTGTGCAGCTTTTATACTCACTGCACATTTACCACATATGTCCTTTATTACACAGTGGAAAACCATTAAATGCACAGTAGTTTTGCCAAGTGGCATTATGCATTTAACAGCTTTATTCATTTAACAGCTCCAACTCTCATTATATTTTGCCATGTGGTACATGGGATTTTATGCATTTAACAGTTTAAGAAGGCACTATGGTATTTTCTTTTCATGTATTTCATACTATAGTTGGACATCATTTCTTAGCACGCTGTATTTCACTGATTTCATTGATGAAGAGAGTCGGAATAATCTGGAAAAAATGACTACACTGAAATTGAAAAGGGAAACAAACATTGCAACCCTCTTCAAAGTTCCTTGATATTCCTCTCCTCTCCCTTCACTAACATTTGAAAATAAGTCAGGTTACTGCAAAACTGCAGGTAAAAAAAAAAAAAAAAGGCTAAACCCAAGATAATATAATTAGTCTAAATGTAATATTTATCATTTTTAAAAACAATATCTATTAAAAACCATCTTGCTTAATAGAAATACAATATTCAGTAACTTTCAGCACACACTAGAAGATCTGTTTGGGAGATGATGAACCATTTCACCATTTACATATGTAGGGATGAAAACATTTGTCATGCAAAGCCACAGAGGAAATCATGTTCAAAATCAAAGGACTCTCAAAATTACCCTTTAACTTTTGTTTCCTCCGCTGCTGTGCATTAATGGTTTATCTTAGGGATAAATAAGTGAGCACCTCAAACGAGCCAGGATTCTAAAAACAGGCAGTAGTTTTCCCTTTAAGCAAGCTGAAGCAGATAGTAGATCCCATCAACTGTTGCTGCTTTCAGAAATAAAAAACCTAAGCATCTGTCTGCTCGTTTCCCCTGAGCACTGCATTCCCCACAACCCCGACACTCTGCAAAATGTTACTGGATAAGCTTCTATGTTTTTCTGTTAAAAGATTTTAGCACTTACTTTGGATCCCCCATGTGTGTTTTCTCCTGGAAAAACAACTGTATTCTGTACATAAAAGAAACACCTGACAATCGCAAGGTGTCTCTGGGGCTGGGGAAAGCGGTTATTATAGCCAAGTCAACCCTTTCCTGGTGGGAATAAGAAAGGTGATGAGACCTGGCTAAACTTGATCTCCAGAAAGAAGGTGCTGTGATGATGTACATTCCAGGTTTTGCTCAAATACAAAAAAAAAAAAAATTAAATTAAAAAATAAACTAAAATCAGAAAGATGGAATGAGGAAAAACAAAACAAAACAAATTGTACCCAGCAGTGTTTAGAATAAGGGAAGAAATCATTCAGGGCTGATTCTTTAAAAAAAAAAAACTTTAAAAGAAAAAGGCTGGGTTTTGGCTCCATCTCTATTTTGAACTCCGATGAGAGCAGAGGCAAACCTGGAGCAAAAGGCATAACGTGACAGGTTCCCTAGGGATTATTATTGTTATTATTATTATAGGAACAGATGTATTTTTATTGGTGGGAGGAGGAGAAAGGTCTAATTCCAGCCTTCGATTTTGCTCTTTTAAAAACCACTCACCTGACTTTTATTTGCAGCCACTTTGGCAAACAGGGCTTGGGACACCTTGGCCCTTTTCATCTCCTGTTGGATCTCGTCATAAATGGCAGCTGTGATGTTGACGTTGGCGCCGTCCACCTTAATAGGGAGGTCTGTTGTCGGTGTCGAGGTTTTGGCCTACCAAGAGACCATGAAAATAATAATTTAAGAAGTGCTGCATTCAGCCCAGCCATCTGTGCAGAAATTATCAAAGGATTTCAGTCAGCTGATGCCAAACTGCATTAGCTACAGAGGGACACTTCCTGTCCATTATTCTAATCAGGTTAATTGTGATTGGAAATAATTGCGGTGCATTCCTATAGGACACATGGAATCCTGTCAACCCTGTTCTTTCCCTCACGGTATCCTACATGGTTTGCAGGTAGGATGGCTACCCTGGGCACCAAACTACCGACAGTCATCTAACTGTAAAAGAAACATGCAGAACACATGCACACCTTTTTCTTTCTAAAAATGCACACCTTGCAGGAAGAGCCAATTCTTCCAGAAAAAATGAGTAAATGGGTAGAGGTCTCTAAATAATAAATTATTACTCAATTTAATGCACTCCCTGGAGTCCCTCTCATTCTTTATTAAAGCTTTACGTATGTCATTTGAGTACGTATGGTTTCCCATCATTATCATCATTATGCTACCCAGACAGTCACCTAATTTCACCTAGGAAATCAGTGGAAATGAAACAAAATTTCATTTCATAAAACTAGGCTTCAGAATGCCTTTGATGTGCCGTTTTCATTTTCTTAAACTCATATTGTGGCTTTATGTATTCTGCCGTGCTCGTTTTAATTGAATGATTTCCCATCAGCTTCAGAGACAAATGAAGGACAATGCAGAAGGTGTCTGTACTTCTTGGGGTTAGGAAAACCCTAAAACATTGGAAACCACTTGATTCAAAAAACCATCAGAGGATTTGCTTAGTTGGGGTCCTGAAATTTTTTACTGGTGTCTAAAGAGGGAGTCTGGGTAAGCTTTCGGAGAACCCCTGGCAGCAAGACTCCAGGACAGGTCAGATCAAATCCCTGGCACAGGAGCACTGCTGGCTGAAGGGACCTAAACTGAACTAAACTGAATTTTTCCTTTTGGTCCTCATTCACCCCAGAATCCCCAGCCCAAAGGAGTTGTCTCCAAATCACAGCTTTCCCTCTATGGATGCCCTGCACCTCCTCTGCTAGTTGGAGGAAGACAGAGTGTGGGGGCTGGACACTGGGCAATCATTCGCAAGGGCATCTCAAGGCTGTACTTAATGCCCTATGTTTCCATGGAGGCTTGGCTTCCGAAGAGCACTCAGTGACTTTTGTCATTCCCTTTGACCTCCCTGTCTTGCACTATTTTCTAATTACTGCCAAGTAACAGTAAACATCATTTATGAGATTATTTTTATGCACCAGGCATTCTAGAAAGTGTTTTAACTTTTGTTGTCTCATTTATTCTTGTAAGAATCCAATGAATTAGGAATTATGCTTTTGATTTTGCACATGAAGAAATTGAAACAGTGGAGGGTACTTAACTTGCCAAACATGCAGCTACAAGTGAAAGAACTATAATCTGAACTCAGATCTTTCAGACTCCAAAGTATGGGCTGAGGACCTCACACTACACTGCTTCCGAAATCCCCAGTTCGTACCGGTTCTGTGTTCACAGGTATCCTTTTTCCTGCTAGTGCTACCTTCCCATAATAATCCAATTCCCTGTCCTCTTTTTCTTCTCAAAATTTCCAGTTAATCCACAGTGTTTTACCTTTTAAGTGTATTGACAATGTCTGCCTTCCTCCACTGTTTTCATTAGCTCTGCCAACTATCTCCTTTACTTCACTGGTCTTCTCTAGCACTCCAAGAACTGAAACAAAAACCCTCAGGGGTTCTGGAATCAGAATAACTATAGAGTTCAATCCCTAGCTCTACTGCTCAGCCATGTGATCTCACATGAGATATTTAATCATACTAGCATGTTTCCTCATCTGTAAAATGGGGACAACACCACAAAATAGTGATAATTGAATTCATGCAAAATACTCAATACCTGATACACACAGCATACTTAACAAAGGATCATTCTTATCCTTGTACGGTTGTTTTGTTATTAAGTATAATGTGGAATGCTGTCCAATTGAGGAATGATGAGAAGAGACTCTAGAGGTTTCATATCAAAGGTGAAGTTTCTTCAATTTGTTATTAAACTACTAATAAAATTTGTTGGAGTCTGGAGATTAACCTCCCTACGTAAGGCTGCCTGAGCATATGATGCCGCCGACTCCGAGGTGGTCGGTGGGTCAGTGGGTCGGTGGGTCGGTGGGTCGGTGGGTCAGTGGGTCAGTGGATGCACACATATATTCTAACAATGAAAGCTTTGCTGTGCAATGGATCTTTACTACTGAGATATGCCAGTGCAAAGAATGTATACATGCTATGCCATGACTACTCTCAAAAGTACATTTTAATATTTCATATTTCTTTTTGGAAATCTTAAAAATGTGAAATTAAATGATCAATTCCCTATACTTAAAAAGTATAGCTTTATCTAGGAACTTCAAGATGGAATTCTGTTAAAAAAAAAAAAAAAAAACTACGTGGGGAAGAAGCTGGGGAGAGCCCATCAGTGCTGTGTGCATGTACATCTTTACCACTCTAAACTGCACTATGCTGTGAGACTATAGTGTACCAATAAAAGTATAAAAACATAAAAAATAAATAAAACAAAAATACTGTCCCTAATCATGTGGCTTTGTAAGTCAGTCAGGCTCAGAAAGCTATGAATTCTTTGGAAATGTGCCTAAGAGAGACTCTTGCTTTAAAAACACACACACACACACACACACACACACACACACACACACACACACAAGCTAAAAACAAAACACAGAGACCTGTGTTGCTTCCTAACAAGTAGAAGTTACTTTTGGAGAAGAGCTGCCTGATTTAATGGACATGAAGCATGGTTGGGCTTTCCAGTAATGGTTTAATGGGTTTTAAAAGTGACAAAAAATACTGGTGAGTATAATAGAAGTAAATATTAGTGCAAATTAACGACCAGCCCAACTTAAATAGCTCAAATAGCCTCCCAATTTTTAAAAAAATAAATAATAAGACTTGGTTACATTCATCCAAAGTAAATAGTCAAGAGACTTATTCCTGGTTTAACAGTAACTAAAACTCATAATTTACTAAATACTAAAGTGTAAGTCACACAATTTGGCAGTACATGATAGAAAGTGATCTTCAATTAAAAATCTATGGCAGAGTGCAAAAATATAAAAAGAGTCAAGATGTGTGAAAAAAATTGATGTGCTTGGAAAAACTCATATATTTCTACTAGAATAAAATTCTGATTCTATGTTTAACTAGCTCCTTAGAATTTATCAGAAAACAAACTCATTAAAAAAAAAAAATAGTATCTGAGCAAAACCATCTTTGGTTTTGGAGCACCCACTTTTCAGTTTTGCAAAAATGTGTACCTGTTTAATATTGGTTTTTGAAAACTATTACTTAGAGTTTATAAACCATCCTAACAACACTGAATAGGATGGCTCTATCTGTAAATCGAGTGATAAATGTTTAGAGGAAACGGAGAGTATGCTAGAAATGAGTGGGCTCAGGTATGAACTGGAAGTGACCCTGACAGTCTTAGAGAGTTCCCGATTCTTCAGTTAGGAGTTTTAAAGCACACTACATTACCAGACATATACATCTGCATGAGGGTCTAAGAACAGAATATTCAAAAAGGGTCAGAGAGGAAGGATGGAAGCCACCAAATCCTATGAAGAGATTATCCTAGGGAGGGAAATACTGAAGGCCTGCTTTCCCACTATCACTTCCTGGGGAATCATGAGGGGTGCCCCAGCCATTCTGGTCCAGCCACTGCATTCGCATGTTCTCTTTACATACAAGTTTTCCCTATTTTGTTATTTTTGAATTACATAAAGCAGATCTTGGACTACTCTCTTTCCCCTGTCTCTAACTACCTTCCACCCCATCCAAATAAACCTAAAATGTAAGGAAAAGCAATGTTCTGCACAAACCGAGCTTCCACACAAACCCCCCAATGCTTCATTCCATAACTCGGCAGCTGCATCCAGACATTCCTGAGCCCACTTCCACCTACGCCCCCCCCCCAACACACACAGGACTTTCCTAAAGGGAGGGCAATGGCATATCAAATATTACAGGATTTCCACTGTGTTATGGTAAGCACATCCTTTAACCAACACATTCGGTCAATGAAGAGATTCTTGAATTATGTCTCTTAGTTTTTAAGGGAAAACATATCAGTGAAGCAATGTATTTCTAAGTAAAGAGTGAGAGGAGAAATATCTCACCTGTGGGGTTCGGGAGGAGCTGGGGCTGCTAGAGGCCGAGGAGACCATGCTCACGTTGGGGTTCATGCTCCGCTCTCGCTCATCCTGGTAAATGCGATCCCGCTCCACTTCTGGCAGGTTAAGGAAATTCTGCATGGCCCTCAGGTTTACTAGAAGAGACTGAGAGGCTGTCCTAGGATCTTCTTCCTTACGCAGAATCTCGGACAACAATCCCTGATTGAGTGGGGGGAGAAAAAAACAGGCCAGGTCATATCTACAAATATAAGCATGTGGTTTCCACTTTCCACCCCGCTCCCCTTTATTTGGTGATATCAGGAACCCCACTAATTCCCTAGGATTCTCCAGCAGAAAGACTTTGTGAGAATATGCTCACCTTCCGGGGGCCCTGCCTTATTTTAAGATCGTTCTATTCTGACACTTTATCATGCCTGTAATAATCATCAGTATACAGAGATGCCACCTAGCAAGGTAGGCGCTTGGGAAGAATTGCGAAGCTGCAATTACCACCAGGTGCCTCCTACAAGTATTTCAGGAACTGTTAGAACTCTCTCTGCTTGAAACTGGGAACACTTGGCAGTCCTGCTCAGCTTTACAAATCTGCCAAGTTTGGTAAATTTAGTTCCGACATTTAAACAGCATGGGAGATTTACATCGCTTAAAAAAAAATTTTTTTTTTTTGGCTGAATTTCTGTGTGACCGGCCACTATTTTCAATATAGACATTTCTTATGGCAGAGAGAGAAAAAGCAAATGGTTGTAACTTTTGTGTTAACCCTCTGATAACGTCCCAATCCACTCATACACAATAGTTACTCTTGCTTACGTACAAGAGGGCACCCAAACCTTTTTATGGGTTGCCCTCACAGGGGAAACTCTAATCCCACTATTTTTTTTTTTTTTTTCAGTACTGGGAATTGAACTCAAGGGCGTTCTACCTCCAAGCTATACCCCTGGCCCTATTTTTTTTTTTTTATTCTTTATTTTGAAAAATAAGTTGTGGAGTGCCTCACTAGGTAGCTGACGCTGGCTGCGAACTGGGATCCTCTGGTCTCCGCCTCCCGAATGCTGGGGATTACAAGCATGCGCCACCACGCCCAGCTCTAATCCTACTACTAAAGCACATCCAGTGAGAATCCAGAACACACTTTAACTATAGTGTATACAGAATGCCACAATAGTCTCCCATACTTTTTGACTGTGTGACTCATTCAAATAGCAAGCTTTCAATAGGAATTTAGTGTTTTTGTGTGCTCTAATGACAGAGAATTCACAAAGAAAAATAAAATGTTGCCAAGACCAAAGCAACATGGGCTTGAGAGCAGGAGCAGAAGACCTAACTTGGAATACTGCAGTATAAGAGGCAGATACGGATCCACTTCCATCCTGCACCCTTGCTGGATTATTACACAGAGACTTTGTTTTATATTCCCAGCTAACAGCCATCCACCAGGGCAATGTGAGATCAGGGTTAGGACTGTCCCCCAGGAAGAGCTGCCATGTTAATCCTATATCTTAGAACAGATGTGGCAACCCCAAATCACGAAAAGTCACTTCTACTATGAACTGTAGAAATAGTACTCATGCCAAAGACTTGTCTACTGAGGTGGATTAATGCAAAGGCAATACTATCAGATTTCTAATACACGGATTAATTTGAAAAGGCATTGGATGCAAAAAGAATATACAATCTCTGGTTGGCCAGAAATCTGCAGGGTAAGGTTGAGATTTAAAAATAAAGCAATGTATTATAATATAGTGAAGGAAATACCACTTATAGGAATGTGCATCACACAATTATCAGCATTCCAAGGAAATGATCACCACTCAAAATATCACATAAGACAATTACACTGTAAGGAAACTACCAGCAGTGTGCTATCTGATAGTGCCGCAACTTGGGCATTGTGTTAGTTTGATTAGAGGAATTCTAATTAATACTTGAGAAAAATGCATACATGAACAAGGCCAGAGAATGTGTGTGTGTGTGTATGTGTGTGTTTACACATGATCAAGGAAAGAGCAAGGTAGGATATGTATGTAAAACACCCTGCTGGTAAAAGGATTCTAAAAAAATCTAGATTTCTTGTCATGCTTTTAGAAGCAACAAGTGAGACATGTGTCTTCCAGAAAATGTTATGAAATCTATGAATTGATCTTTCTGAAATTAAGTCAGTCTGCCTTAAGTTATCTTACTTTCCACTTGAACTGAGTAACCTGAAATATTCATAATGGATTTCCTTCAAGATTAAAAAAAAAGTCTCTAAGTTAATATGTGGAGAAGCAAGAGGAAAGTAGATTTTTAAATCACTACCAACTTCCAATATCAGTAAGGCATGAAGATTGATATTTTCTGAACTTTTTTTTAAATGATGAGTATGCATTAAAAGAATGAGTTGGACTTCTTCCGCTCTCCTCAGAACTAACTTTAGTATTTTAATAAGTCTCAAAATTCTAAAATTTGAAGGAGTTTTAGAGTCAACATGGATATGTTCATTATGATTATAACCCAACATATCTCAAAGGCAAGGTTTAACTTATTCTTTCTCCATGAAATTACTTTCACAAGTAATGGAATGCATTATAGCAAAGATTTTGCATATAAAAGTGATGTAACAAAAATCGATTCTTCTAATGGACCATAGCTCAAAATTATGTTTTTGGTGCCATGTCAATAAAAATATCATTCAAAAGCATACAGTATTTTGTTTCTTATTTCAGTTTCTTTTATTCTTTCACTTTGAAACTGTATAGGTACTTCCTCTACATTTTTTTACATTTTGGAATGTACAGGAAAAGTAATCCATCTCTAAGGAAAATGCAGACAAAGAACCGTTGAGAAAGACTGCCCATCAGCATCATCTCCGAAGTGAAAAGAAATTTTATTTGTATTTTAAGTGGCTGGCGGAATACACTGCTACCTCTGGTTTATATGCCTAATTGCAGATAAAAGTCTCAGACCAGCAAGGTGGCCAGCGCTTCCTCCATATATCACCTCCAGAGAATTAGAACACTGTTCCAAATCATTTACTTAAACTCTCATTTATGTAGCTGTGGTCCCAAAGTGGCTTCTTTTTTCTTTTAACCTCAGACATTTTCAATAACACATGGCTAACTGGTGGGCACAAGCAGAGTTTTTATTTATTTATTTTCTGTTTGGTCTTTTTCATTGTGGTTGTTTTTGTGCTTTTAACTATTTTAAACTGGGATTTAGAAATAATGTATTCCAAACTCTGCAGGCTCATACATGTGAAGTAAATTTATTTAGTTATTTGAAAATCATCGGGGGGGGAGGGAATCACAAGAAAACCTACAGCAGAACTCACATACACCACAAATCATCCCATCTAATTATCAAGATAAGTAAATGTTTATCATATTGAAGCTGTCTTGAATAAACCATAAATTAATAATTTATCTCACATAAATATTTCCAAGGCCCTTGCCACTATGTCATCTGGCATTTTAATTATCAACCAGCCAAGCAGGAGGTGTCACTTGGACATTGCCATCATGAAGCCTGAAATACAGAAAATGTGGCCTGGCACCTGGGCACTGGAAAAATAGCTGCACTTTTATGAATAGAAAGGTCATGAATATTGAGAATGTGCAAATGGAGGGAAATTAATAAATTAACCACGATATTGCTTATTAAACTTTCATATCAGTAATCATATTAAAAATATTGCAAGTATTGAGTAAAGTGGTCATTAAGTATTTTCCTCATCATAGGCAACAGAGCCTTCTCCAGGGAGTCATCATAATTTCCTCCACGGTGTTAGTGGAGGTTATGTAAGACCACGAAATATGTTGACTGCAAGAGCAGAAGGAACGTTTGCACAAGGTAGAGCTTACCTCCAACATCATTCTTGGGATACCAGTCATTGGAAAAAGGAGGGAATCAGGCAAAAAGAATCTCAAATTGACCTTTTCTCTATTCATAAAGGATTTGGCAAGCTTTGCTATCATTTCCAGCACCAGCAAAAAACATATGAATCTGGCAGAAAAGTCATTAAAAGCAAAATAATTCAAAGTACAAAAAGGGATATAACAAGATAATGCAATCTAGCTTGCTTGCTAACACAGGCTATGTTCACACACAAAACAAAGGCTTTCAACTCATTTAAATTTTTTTAAATAAAAAATGTAGTCCTCAGATTTCTAGTATTTTAAAATAGTATTTTTTTGTAACAAATTAAATGGCCTTACAGTTTTTGAATCTGTGCCTTCTGTCAATGAGCTTAAAACTTCCAGGCCTCTTCAGCAATTTATATTATATAGTTTGTCCCAAATCATTAGTGAGAATGATACATGCCAATACTCTGAAAATTTGGGGAACCATTACTATGACTGGCTCTATAAAATTTGCTTCCAAGTTTCTGTATTTGCCCTTGTTGCCTTCTCTGGGATGGCTGATAAAATATGTTTGAGGGGCCTTTAATCCTGTAAGACAGCAATTAAGAGACTGCATCCATACAGGTTTTAGGAACACTGAACCCGAGCCCCTCAGAGACAGTCCTCCACCCCAGCATCCATGAGGCAGCAACAATTAAGTCATTACTGGCTAGATTTTAACAGATAAACTTGCTTCATGGCTCTCAAACTTTTGGTACCTCTCTAGGAGGTACTATATCTCTCACTGAAAATCCAGGGAGACCTTAAACCCAGTATCCCCCACTGATGATCTAGGGAACCCTGAAATGCAATACACTTAAGTCTCATTAGAAGATAGATCCTCCAATAATTCATTTCTTATTTTCTACTTGGTACAAAGCTCAGAGAAGGAGATGAAAATTTAAGAGACAGATTCTGTTTCCAAAGAGTTTACCACACGGTGGGAGGAAGGTTTTGTAGGAGTACAATGTAAAAGATGACGAGTGGAATAAATGCAAAATACAGTGAGGGTCATCTCAGCTCAAAGAAGAGAGGAAGCACTGCCAACTTCAGGTCTCTGGGAAAGCTTTTGGGAGAGGGGAAACATAGCTGAGCTGTGACCTTAAAGGTAAGTAGTACATGGGTGGAGAGATCACGGTGAGACCAGGCAAAGGAGCAGGGGAGGAACTGGCAGCAAGAGAACATTTGAGGGAAAAGAAATCGCATGCCTTTTCCAGAATACGCAGAGAAGTTCCCATTTCCTTTAAAGCTAAAAAAAAAAAAAAAGTGCAAAAACCAGTAAAGTGGCAGAAGACATTCTGAAGTGAAAATAATAGTCTACACTAATATAATTGTGAACTACTGGAGTATGTACCAGATAACCAGCAGACATTACCCCCCAAAATGAAGTGATATTAGATAATCTGTTCAGCCTTTTTGTCACCTGCAACAAATTAGGCTTTCAATATGCAAAACATCTTCCTTCCAGAAAAACAAATGATCATGATTCCACTTAATTGTAATTTAATGAGGCATAATTTATTTTTTAAAGTGATATACACCAGGTGTGTACTGAAGAAGGTGGCCCAGCCAAACCCCAGTGCTTCTCTTTGGAAAAAGGATCAGACTAGCTGGAGACTGTTTTCATTTCTATAAATTAAGTTTCTGTTTGTGGCTGTTGAAGTGGGAGATAAAAAAGGGTAACTTACAATGTTCACTTTTTTATCATAACATACACCTTTGAGGCAACTCAATCAAAAAATACTTATCATATACAGCAAATAGTCTAAAAGTGTTGGGTTCCAATCTGAATAAAGGTAGATATTAAAATATCATATAAGTTCCAAAGATAGCTCCTCTGTGCTGTTGAGTGTCATGCTAAAAATAAAATCATACACTTAGCACTTCTTTAGAAAATTAAACTGGTAATGTTAGAGAAAATAAACCCTATCCCTTCGTAACATATTTTAACAACTAATTCTGGGATGTGTGAATAAATTATAGAAGATTTTTAATGGCAATGCTCTTCAGAAATCAAGTTACATCTCTCTAGAGATATATGATTCAAAAAATTTTTACAGAGCAATCTAAAAATACATTTTAGTTCATGATTACATATTGCTTTAAACAGTGTCACAGACAATCTACATGGCCTAAAAACCATATTTACTCCCATTTTACAGATTAAAGAAGGTCAGAAGTAGAAGGAGCTTTGGCACTCCCTTGGCCAAACCCTCCATCCTACCTCTGAGTAAGAAAGACCTGCCTATCACATACTTCTTGCAAAAAAGGAAATGAAGAAAGGAAAGGAAAAAGGGAATAAGGAGAGAAAGAAAGAGCAAGATTCCCTCCACATTCCTGATATTTCATCATCCCTTTTTTAAACACAGGTATCCTCTTAAGAAGCCAGGTAATACCAAATTCTCAGCCTAATCACACACAGGGAACGCTCTCATTTCAGTGAGTGGAAACAGTGAAATCTGGGCAGAGCTGCGGAGTCTGCTGGCATTCTACCATCTGAACGTGGACCTGACAAAACCCTTTTCCCTCATCTCCACTCTCATTTCCTTCTAGATGCTCCGGAGGCATTTTCCCCTTGTTCGTGAATATAAAGAGGTTTCCCTGGCTCCCCTATTCATAATCTACAGCCCCACTATGAATCTGGCTGCTGAAATTCATTTGTGTCATGCTAAAAATACTCACCCCACCCCCCAACCCCCAGAGCACTGCTTAGCCATGAAGCCAGGATACTTAGTCTGATTTGAATAAAAGGTATACAGGGCACAACAATGACAATTTGATTTTTATTATTAAAAATGATGTGTTAAATCCTCAAAGAAAGTGTCGTTATTGCATTAGTTTAATAAAACCTCTCTTTTATTACAATATTTCTTTATTAAGAAAGACAGCCTATGCACGTGGCACTTTTGTTGGATGGGTGGATAGAACTGAATATCTAAAGGGAATTAATGTACTTTGCAAATATAAATGCATATATAAAAATAACATTTGCATGTTACTGTAGATATATATTTTTCAAGGCACTAAAAGACGAAATGTATATGTGTATAGTATATATACACAGCAGTTGGATACACTGTCTTCAAGATGGCACAAAAGCACCGATTCTGTGTCACATTTATGATACATATCATCTTTTATGCCATGTCACCAAAAAAACCTTTTTCTTTCCATCAGATAAACTACTTGGCAGCAGAATTGACACACTTCGTGCTTAGTGGCCAGTTGGTGATGTATGGGAATACGGGGCTCTAACAAGGCACTCCATACTAATTTTTTGTTTCTGGGACTGGAAGTCCGATCTTGGCTGAAGAACCAGCAGTATACCCTGCTGGCTGGTTACATATTGAAAGCCTGGCTTACATTATACTCACGATCTTTCTACTTAGCCTATTGAAAACAATGACTGAATTTGGAATTTTGAGTCATGCAAACTCCTTTTTAGAATAAATGTTCCATGTACCCCAAACCTGCAACTTCTTAAATGAAATGCTTATCTCCAGGATCAGTGCATGCAATGAAATTTCCCATGTGGCACCTGACACATCAGAACATAGAAAGCACACAACACAAAGTGAAATGGGTACAGCAGAACCTTCTGGAAGCCAAATCAGTCTGTGTTCTCTTCAATGCAATACCTTGGCCAAGTCACACTTGAGCTCCTACAATGGAGGAGCTTATCCAAAACCTGATTTCTGGCAAGTTTACTACTTTTAACCCACCTAAATCTATACAACAATAGACACAATTAGGTAAACAGTCCCACCTAGTTTTCTTCCTCATTTCCTTCTTCTTGTATTTGGGAAGTGTTAGGTACTAAAATGTGGGCTGTGCACAAGCCGAGTCAAAATCTTCTAAACACATTAGCACCAAATCGCGAAAGCAAAGAGAGAACTGAACAGGCTCCCTTTGGAAACATTTTACCAGTGGTGTTCTCAGCTCTGGGAACATACATGGTTTCTACTCACACCTTAAGTACCTGGCACCCCGACTTTCATTCACGTAGTTCTGGGCCCTGGTTATTCCTAGTTTCCATAAGTGTTCTGTGAAACAACTGTTGGCAACCTGCCCAAAAAAATTACTAGCTTTGGCTACTTTGTCAAAACATTGGCAAAAAATAGTACTTTCCGAAAACAAAACAAAACAAAAAATACATTTATTGAATATTTATATCTCAAATATATCAGATGCCTTTAGATAATAAGGAAAGCATTCTATTCACACCTGAGTTGACTCTGTCCTCAAATAGTTATAAAAACATTATTCTTTCCTGCTGAAATGTTTCTGCATTAACTTCAGTCTCCTCCAGGGTCAAAAGCACCTGTTCTTGCAAAGCACACGGACATACCACTATCCTTATACCACCCCAAGGATTCCTGCTTTGAAAGTCTGTTTACTGCCTGTATTACCTTGAAGAGGGGATTGTGTCTTTCACCCACCACTCTGTGATAACAGAGAAGATTAAAAATAAAGAAGTTA
>PVLC010038656.1:0-14639 GCA_004027655.1 Graphiurus murinus | reverse complement strand
GTACTGGGGATTGAACTCAGAGGCGTTCTACCTTCGAGCTACACCCCCAGCCCTATTTTTTACTCTTTATTTTGAAACCGAGTCTCACTAAGTTGCGGAGTGCCTCACTAGGTAGCTGAGGCTGGCCGCGAACCCGGATCCTCCGGTCTCAGCCTCCCGAATGCTGGGATTACAAGCGTGCGCCACCACGCCCGGCCACACACTGCACTTCTAAGTACCAGAAAAGAAACTGAGGCAGAAATTTGTATATGCATGTGTGTGTGTATATTTGGGAAGTAGTGGGAGAAGTGAAATAATATAATTTCACCATAGACATCAAGATTGAAAAAACAAACTCTTTTAAACACTTGGAATTGGGGTGAGAACTGTGCAGCATTATCTTTAAAAGAAAAAAAAAGAAAGTACATTTAACATGCTAAATAAATAGTGATATGTTCATATGTTTGAGTAGCATGTTCTCTGAGAATATTTGGGTGTAAAAACACTCAAGATAAAATACTATGTGAAAAAATCAGAAGTAAAATTGTATTGCAGAATCTCAAATGCCACCATATAAATCATTTCTTGATCCCTCTCCATCTCTTCACTCTTAGCAAACTAAACATTTGAATTTTATTCTTAGAGAAAGAAACTCCAAATCGTTTCTTTCTTCTGTCTCGCTCCTAATTCAAAGGAGGGCTTCAATAAATAGGTGACTTAACTGAAGGTGATGGATGGGGAAGGAAGCACCTAATGCACGTGATGTACTTTCACAAACATATCAAAGTTAATCACTAAACTGAACTTGAGAAGGAGGGAAGGGGAGAGAATGGGGCAGGAGTTGGGGAAGGATTAAATAAGAGATGTGTGCATGTATGCCTTTACCAGCTTGTACCTAACAAAGATGTATGATTACAATGCATCAATAATAACAAAAAATAAATAAAAATAGTTGTTGAATGAATTAATGAGCAAATGCATACATGTTCT
Source organism: Graphiurus murinus (assembly GCA_004027655.1). NCBI lineage: Eukaryota > Metazoa > Chordata > Mammalia > Rodentia > Gliridae > Graphiurus > Graphiurus murinus. Next base: position 13,670 of record PVLC010038656.1, on the reverse strand, counting down.
ATGCCTCCTCTTGAGTGGAAGGCTCAGTATGCAATGGCTGTTTACTGTTGCATTCCATTGAGGAAGAAATCCTTCTTAACTAGAACTCAAAAAACAACACCACAAAACTAAATAACCCTTTCAATAAACGGGCAAATCAACTAAACAGATACTTTCCAAAAGAAGTACTCAAAAAATTCAACACCATGCCGGGCGTGGTGGTACACGCTTATAATCCCACTACTTGGGAGGCTGAGACAGGAGGATTGGAGGTTCATGGGCAGCCTCAACTACTTAGTGAGGCCCTCCACAATTTAGTGAGACCCTGTTTCAAAATAAAGAATAAAAAATAGGACTGGGGGTGTAGCTCGGAGGTAGAATGCCCCTGGGTTCAATCCCCAGTATCACAAAAAAAAATCAATACCAAAAAAACAACCCATTCAATAAATGCAAACGTGAACTAAATAGACACTTCTCAAAAGAAGTACAAGTGGCCAACAAGTATATGAAAACTATTAACATCTTTAACTATCAGAGAAATGAAAGTCAATATTACACCAAGACTCCATCTCACTCCAGTTAGAATAGCAATCATCAATAATACAAATAATAATAAATGCTGGCAAGGATTCAGGAAAAAGGGACTCTTATACACTGTTGGTAAGGATGTAAATTAGTAAAATCACCATGGAAATCAATATGGAGGTTCCTCAAAAAACTAAAAATAGAGCTACCATATGATCTAGCTATACCACTCCTTGGTATTTATCCAAAAGGATGATAAAAACAACATACTTTCAAGATGCATGCATACCCACATTTATGTCAGCACAAATCATAATAGCCAAGTTATAGATAAGACTAGGTGCCTACCAAGAAATGAATGTATAAAGAAAATGTGATAAATAATATACACAATGGAACTTTATTATCCACAAAGAAAAATGAAATTATGTCATTTTCAGAAAAATGAATGAAAATGGAGAGCATCATGTTAAGAAAAAAAAAAAAAAGCCGAACTCAGAAAGACAACTGTCATATGTTTTCTCATATGTGGAAGCTAGAGGGGGTAAAAGGAAAATATAAGTCTCATAAAGTGGAAGGTAGACAAATAGAGGAGAGGAAGGGAGTCAGGGGGGAGGGAGAAGGGAAAGTTAAGGGGAGATACTGGGGAGTAAATTGATCAAATTATCTTATATGCATGTCTCTGGCATGCCACAATGAATCACACTATTCTTTATAATTAAGATGATGCAATTAAAAAAAAAAAAGAAAGAAATCCTTCTTGGGGTCAGTTGTCTCTAATTTGCCCAAGATACCACAATGAAACCAGAGGACAGAAATAATGGAAATGAGTATCTTTATGTGGTACAGGAGAGGCAGATGTGTTCTCTCTCTCTCTCTCTCTCTCTCTCTCTCTCTCTCTCTCTCTCTCTCTCTCTCTCTCATCATTTCCCTCCTCAGACCACTATAGGCCAGAGACCCACAAAAGTCATATCCCTGGTTATTGCAATACCCTTCTGTATTGTGTCATAGCCTTCTCTAATAACAAATAACTCATATCTGATTCAAACAGCCTCCTTTTTATAGACTTAATGTGTCTCTTCAAAATTCATAATCCAGTGTGGCTATATTTGTAGATGGAGCTTCTTCAGGAAATAATTAAGGCTAAATAAGCTCATAAAAATGAGGCCTTGATCCAAAAAGATTAGCCCCCTTCGAAGAAGAGATACTAGAAAGTGTGCTGTCTGAGCGCTCACACAAGGAAAATGTCATATGAGGATATAGCAAGAAGGTGACTATCTACCTGCAAGTCAGAAAGATAGCCCTCAAGAGACCAACATTCTCAGACCTGGACACTGAACTCCTAGTCTCCTGACTGTGAGAAAGTAATTTCTGTTGTTTAAGCAACAGAAATTGTGGTATTTTGTTATAGAAACCAGAGAAAATTAATACACTACTGTACTTTATCTGTTGGCACTTAGCACAAATACTGTAATCATCTGTTTACTTCAGTATGCTCATTAGACTACAAGACTTTGAAGGTAGTACATCCTTGATTATCTTTGTATTCCCAAAGTGTACCACAGTTTTATTTGCTTAATTAATTGATTATTACAAAATAGTGAATTAGTTTTCTTGTGGCAGAGTGTAGTATTGCAAATTTCAATAATTTTTGTCAACTTCTAGGAGTTTCCTTAAAACAATAAAATAATATATTTCTACTAAAGAATAGGAAAAATGTATTTTTAACCAAATTATAATTTGGAAAATGTATACAGTCAACTACAGATTAATCTAATTTATGATGGTTTGACATTTTTTATCTCTATGATGCTATGAAAATGATAGGCAGTCATCAGAAACTGTATTTCAAATTTTGAATTTTGGTCTTTTCCTAAGCTAGTGATACACAATACAAAGTACTCACAATATAGGGCAGCCACAGCAGGCCAGGGCTCCCAGTCAGCCAAGAGATCATGAGGGTAAACAATTGATACTCTGTAGTGTATCATGTTGTTAAAGTATAAAGTTCTGTAGTTTAGGTATATTAAATGCAAGATTTTTACTTACTATATATTTTTTTTTTTACTTACAGTGGGTTTATGAAGACACAACCCCATCACAAAACAAATGACATCTTTGTTTTGCTTTTTAAATATGATTTCATTGGTGCATTATAATTATACATCATAGTGAGATTCACAGTAACACAAACATGTGCACATAGTACTTGATGTGCTTCCCAAAGACCCACAGCCAGGAGGTTACCAAATTTTACTTCCTGCTGGACTTCTCTCTGCAGTGCCTCAGTACCTCCAACCACAGGAGTTTGCCTCAGGCCGTGGGCAGCTGAAAGTACTGTGCATTCATAGCCTCCAGCTTCATTTGGGTGCTTAGGTTGGCTCAGCATCCCTTCTATGAGTATTTAATTAGCCTTGGCCCTTCATCTCAATGGCTGTTTCAGATGATCATTAGTATTAGTATTCAGATAATTCCAAATCCACTTCCATACTCACCTCCTTCAAGATATTCCTTCCTTCTTCAAATCCAGAAGCCCAACATTCTCCCTCACAGTGAAAATTAGAACAATCACAGAGGCTCTTCCACATCCGATTTTTTCTCTTCATGTTTAACTAATTAATGCTCTCCATTATTCATGAGGAATATTTCCCTAGCCCTGGGCAAGGCCAGTTACAGAAGTGGGTAAAACTGAATTCACCCTTATTTCTACTAGTGTAGAATTCACCCTTATTTACTACTGTGCAAGTCATTTTACCTTTCTGAGTTTCAGTTTCTTCATCTGTGCAAAGGGGGGATAATAATACATATGTACTCCAGGGGCTGGTGGTGAGCTCTCAGCATAACAGTGTATGTCAATTGTCGAGCCATGTGCTTGGCACATCATGAATAAGAAGTGAAAAACCATGCTGCCCATGCTGTGACTTGCCATCATCCCTCCAGTCTCCTAGGGGGGTCTGCTTTAACAATTATTTGTTTTACCCCATTTTCCCTTTCTTCCTTTCCATAAAAGATTACGTTAGAATCACAAAGAGATCCTCTGATCTAAAGCTTGCCTAATTTCAAACATAAGCAGGAGATTTTGACCTTGGATCCATGTTTTATTAGGGAAAACTCTGAATATCATGGTTTTGTGGAAATAACAGCTAAAAACAAGATGTTTGCCAAGTTTCCCCTATGTTTCTATCAGATTCTTCAATATATGATGCTGTTATCTAGGGATACAAATTAGATCCTCACCTGCTCAATCTGTCATAAACACCTGCATACCTAGAAACATCCTATTAGAGGGAGAAAGGAGACTCGGTTTAATAGTCATTAAATACACGTCACTGATATATATATATATGCAGACCAAATGTATTAGGTGTGTATGTAGCCCTTTCAACAACCACTATTCTTCACTCAATCCTTTAGTCCCCAACCAAATAATAGCAGCATATTTCACTATTTCTCTAAAACTAGCCACTATAATCTTCATAAAGGAAACTGTCTCCCAGAAAGCCTCCGGAGTGTGAGTTCCTATTTCCTCACATCTTCACCAGCATTTATTGTTTGTAACATTTTTTTATTTGTTTATGTGTTCATTCTGTTTTGTTTTTGTGATACTGGGGATTGAACTCAGGCATTCTACTTCCTGAGCTAGGAAACAACAGGGACTTCAGATAAGAAGAAAGAGACCAATAGAATAGTAGAAAAGAGCCAGTTGTAGTGGTGCAGCTTGTAATCCCAGTACTTGGAAGGCTGAGACAGGAGGATCACAGGTTCAAGGACAGCCTCAGCAATTTAAAGAGTCCTTCTGCAATTTAGTGAGATTCTATTTCAAAAGAAAAAATAAAGAGGTAGATATCCCTGAGTTCAATTCCTACTACCACAGAAAAGGGGGTGTGGGGGGGGTATTTAGGGAGACAAAAAATAAAAACTGAGAAAGGCGACAGTTCAAATAATGTTATGTCCATATATGAAGGACATTTCTCACTACCACATACAGGAGGGAAGAGTGGGGAGCGAGGTGAGATGCAGAGGGAAATACACCAAGTGATGTATGCATGTTCATTGTATCACTTTGAATCTCACTATGATGTATAATTATAATGCACCAATAAAAGTACAATAAATAAATAATTTTTAAAAGCCTCCACAGACAATACTCTGGGAAAAACAAGTTTAAGTACCTAAAACTTATTAAAATGCTAATAAATTATCATGAGGAGATTGTTCTAGAGATTTGATTATTTTACAGTGACTCTTAAAATATCCCTTTACTTTCTAATATGATAAAAATTCCACTGTTAATGGAAAGGAACCCTTAATAACCATTTAAATCCATTGCTCCAATTATCCTATTTAAAATCAATGCAACATTTGGCAAAATGTTCATTTGCTTAAATTCAATAATCTGACCTAGAAATGTGATATAAAACAAAAGTCAACATGTGGATAGAGATTTTTATTCATGAATATGTTCACTGAAGCATTATGTATAATAAAGAAAGTTGATTAATTTAAATTACCAAGAAAACACAGGTTACACAAAGTATCATATAAACATAAGATAAAATAATGCATTGTTTCTACAGATTTGGGGGAGGGAGTGTTGGGGATTGAACCCAAGGGCCATACCCTCAGCCCCTGGGTTCATACCCTGTGAGCTATATCCTCAGCCCTTTTTATTTTCCATTTTGAAATAGGAACAGGACCACACTAAATTGTGGAGGCTCTCTCAAAATCTGTAATCCTACTATCTCAGTCTCCCAAGTATTGTTATTACTGGCATGCACCACCCCACCCAGCTGCATTTAAAAACAATAATAATATAGTAATTTTTTTTTTTTTTGCAGTACCAGGGATTGAACCCAGGAACCCAGGGGCATTCTATCTCCAGGCTATGCCCCCAGTCCTATTTTTTATTCTTTATTTTTGAAACAGGGTCTCACTAAGTTGTGGACAGCCTCACTAAATAGCTGAGGCTGGCCATGAACCCGGATCCTCTAGTCTCAGCCTCCCAAGTACTGTTATTACAAGCATGTGCCACCATGCCCGGCTGGTAAATTTTTACATAATGAAATAATATGTCTGGTTAACCATATGCAGGAAAATGGAAATAAACTCCACTTTCTCACCCTGCAAGAGAGTCAACTCAAGGTGAATCAAAGACCTGGAAATCAGGACAGAGACCTTGTAGCTACTTGAAGAGTGCGTAGGCCCAACACTACAACACATAGGCACAGGTAAAATCTTTCTCAACAAGACCCCCAAAACACAAGCAACTCAAAGGAAGATCAATACGTGGGATTGCATGAAACTGAAGAGCTTCTGTGCAGCAAAGGAAACTATCAAAACCTTAACTGAGAGCTCACAGAGTGGGAGAAAATTTTTGCCAGCTACTCCTCTGATAGAGGACTAATATCTAGGATATACAGAAAACTCAAGAAAATTACAGCTAAGAAAACAAACAACCCAATAAAAAATAGGCAAAGAATCTAAATAGATACTTCACAAAAGAAGAAATACAAATGGCCAATAAATGTATGAGGAGATGTTCTACATCATTAGCAATCAGAGAGATACAAATCAAAATTATCTTGAGATTTCACCTAACTCCAATCAGAATGGCAATCATAAAAAACACAATCAACAATAAATGCTGGCAAGGGTGTGGAGAAGTGGGAACCCTAATACTGGTGGGACTGCAAATTAGTGCAACCACTTTGGAAAACAGTATGGAGGATCCTCAGATGAATGGGAATGAACCTACCATATGATCCAGCAATACCACTTCTGGGTATCTACCTAAAAGAATGGAAACCAAACTATCAGACGGATGCATGCGTATCTATGTTTATAGGTGCACAATTTACAATTGCCAAACTATGGAACCAGCCAAGATGTCCATCAACAGATGAATGGATTACAAAACTATGGGATATGTACACAATGGAATTTTACTCAGCCATAAAGAAGAACAAAATCATGTTATTTGCAGGGAAATGGATGCAACTGAAAAACATTATGTTAAGTGAGATTAGCCAGTCACAAAGAGTAAAAAAGCATATGTTCTCCCTAATATGTGGATGCTAGGGAAAAGATGGGGCATATGAGGGCCTCCAGATGTAAAAGGAGAAACCCTAGATAAGCAAAGAAGTTGACTTAACTTAAGGTGATGGACAGGTGGGGGGAACACCCTAATGCACATGATGTACTTTCACAAATATATCAAAGTCAATCACTAAACTGAACTTGAGAGGGAGGGAGGGCAAGGGAGTGGGGTGGGAATTGGGGAAGGGGTCAAATGAGAAATGTGTGCAAATATGTCATTAACAATTTGTACCTAACAAAGTCGTATGCTTACAATGCAGGAATTTCTACAATAAAAAAGAAAAAGATTATAGATATAATCAGCTAAAAAAATGCATATATATATACATATATATATGGTATGTGTATATGTGTGAATATATATGAGGTTTGATCACTATAGATTTGGGTCTAAGAACTCTACAGGCTTTCACTGTCTAAGACACAAATGGAAGAGCAGTTTGATAGACTGAACATGTCAAAGTGAAAACATCCATCTACTGTGCATCTATAATAGTCCAGGTCCTTATTTAAATGCAGCCAACACATATCTGCTTACAAACAGCCAAGCCTATTCCAAGGAATTTCCTCAGCCTTCACCTAGCTGGTCCTGCTCCTAGATTATCGACTTTCTCACTCCTGAGGTCAAATTCTCAACTCAGTTATTCCACTCACACCCTCATCTTGTCTGCGGTTTATTTGGGTCTTGTTCTCTACTCTGTGCTTTAGTTTTGCAGTTCTCCTTTTCTCAATTTCAGGCTTACAGCAGCCTCAGCTAAGAGATTACTTCTTCCAATTCCTGTCCTAGACCATAGGGATCCCAGGACTCACACACAAACAGAGGAGATCTTAGCAATAGAATAACAATTTGTGGACCAAAATATTGAGAAACAAGGAAGAGAAAAGTGTATGTGGAAACACAGTTGTTTCTAAAATTCTAAATAACTATTAGTACATCCTTACAAGATGTAAATTAGTAATCTATAATTATAAAGTTTTTTGTAATCTGAAAAATACTTTTACATATGTCTTCATTGATCCACACTATCCTTGTAAGGAACTAAAGGCAGAGATGAGTCAGTCTCCTTAGAGTGAGGGAATTAGGCATACAGAAGTTAAACAACATACCCCAGTGACATACGCCAGCATCCTAAACCAAACCTTCTCATTCTAAATCTGTTCCTTTCTCTGGCTATCTGTTTTCCTTCCTCTCCTCCTCCTCCTCCTTCTCCTCCTCCTCCTCCTCCTCCTCCTCCTGTGCCTCTTCCTCCTCCTTTTCTTCTTCTCTCTGCCCCTTACTCTCTCTCATTTACTCACTACCAGCACTTTTATGCTGTAAGCCACACACTGTTTCATAACTGAAACAAAGATAAATAGTGTCTACATTTAAGAATTATGTAATTCATATCCAATAAGGATTTGGAGGAAGACATTAATCAGAAAATGATACTTTCATTGAGACCCTGATTGATGTTACAAAATTTATTTTACACATAGATTCAGAAAAGAGAGATACCTCTGGTGAGGAAGGGAAGGAGAAATGAGGAGTGAAGGGCTGGAAGTATACAGTTTGTGTTTCCTTAGAGAATACAGGCACAGACACAACCCGGAGACCTTAAAGAAGGCTCAGTTCAGAAGTGAAGAAGATAGGTTATACAGCTACTTGGGGATTTCATGTTAAAGTGGAAATCAAACAGGCCTACATTTAAAATCTCACTCCATGTCTCAATATCCTTCCAACCTTCCTTATTAAAATCATCAATAATTGATGTATCTATTTACTTCTGAAAAATTAACATTTATTTTAGATGGTTAGAATAAAAATGAAATAAGAGAACAAGGTAGAAAATTGATAGATACATCTCTACTTCCTCCTAATAATGAAAGTCTCAAATTTCTTTTTAAAAATTTCAGCTTTTCAGCACAATAGGATAGAAATATTCCAAACTGCCAAACTAAAGATCATTCCAGTCTGATATATTCAAGCTCAAGCTAGGAAAGACTAGGTCTGGAGATGCAGAGATCAGGGTAGGAGGGAGACAGGTAGAACAATGAGAACACTCTCCTCCTGAAACTAGGTCAACAGTCCTACAGATAGAGTTATGGACCTCTAAGGGCTAAGACACAGGAACCTCAGTCAGCAGGGTCTAGACCCCTCTCCAGTCTTCTTTTGTTGAATTCCAACTTGCTTGAACCTCTTACAGATGCACAATATGGGCCATGGGCACAGATGTGCCTGCCCCACACGTTGGGAGGGCAGAGCTGGCAGACCTCCAGGACTGGGCCATGTTGTGCTCAGTCGGCTGCATTCCCAAGCACGACTAGAAACTTGTATGCAGCAATCTATTTTAGGTTTCTTCTCACGCTGAAGACAATATGCTCTTAACTCTCTTCTCATGATATTTCCCTCCTACAAGTTTTAAAAACCAACCACCATTCAGACTGGCAGAATTATAAGGTTCAAGGTCTCTCTAGCCTCGGTATCTGAAGGGCCACAGGCCAAATATGTGGTAAAGAAGAGGAATACCTTCTTTGTGTCAAGGTTAGAACTAGGTGCTATATATACACTGTCCATTTTAACAATTCTGTGAATTGAACAATGTCAGATAAATAAAAGAGCCAAGGCCTGAGCCCAGCTATAGACTGTCTGCTGTATCAGTTGCTGCCAACAAGTAGTTAGAAAATAAGATAATACCAAAACCATGAGGTGCTTTGAGCCAGTAGTCAATCAGTTCAGTCAGGTTAGCTCTCTTGATTTGTCATCTTTCTTATAAGCTGCAAAAGTCTGAACAAACTTCTTTCTATTCCAAGATTTATTTGACCACATGTAAAATGTGAATTGGACTGAGTAATCTGTTAAAATCTCTGATTCCTCTAATGAGTTAGTTCCTTTATACCCTGTGATGATGATGGTGATGATGATGACGACGACGATGATGACAAGTCTGATGAGGACAATAACCCGTCATCCCTCAAATTTGTTCATTCCCTCAAGCATTCAGTCAAACGTGTTAGTTAGGTACCTATTTTATGCTAGTTTTTGTTTTTCACAAAAATAATCTGCACTAGTATAATCAAATAAGAGCTTCTTATATCAGGTTTCTAGTTTATAAAGAAAGTACTATCAACTAGGTATATATACAACAGAAACCTATATATATCACAGTGGCTTTGGAAGTGGAAGCCTGAGATGAGACTACCAGCTTGCCTGCTTCTGCTGAGGGCCCTGAGCCAGGCTGCAGAATGCCACCTTTTCCTCTATCTTCCCAGGGCAGAAAGAGAATGAACTAGCTCTCTGGTCTCTTTTAAGGGCACTAATCCTATTCATAAGAGCTCCACTACCTGACACCTCCCAGGGGCCTGACCTCCAAATCTCATCACTTTTGGACTTAGATGTCAACATACAAATATTTTGGGGGGGGGGCACAAATCCAGTATCCTCTAGTTATTCATACTCAGACCAAAACATGCTAAAAATCTTTCCACTACGATGCTTTTATTTCCACCAAAGTTGAAGTTATAGGAATTAAACAGTGTAAATGAAAAGAGCAAGGAGACTGTGTGAAGAGAGTAGGTTGGAATCCTAGGGCCTCCCAACAACAAAAAGAGGCCCAAAGAAGAGAATGGGAAGTCGTGAACTGAGATGGAAGAGGAAAACTAAGAATATTGTCAGACAAGAGAGAAAAGGGAGAGGAGAAGCAATTGACAATGTCAGACAATGTCAGATATTGGAAGCCATGGGAGATGAGGTTTACCAAAGGAGCAATTCCAATATTCTGGTGGAAGCAGACATCTGAAAGCAACAGGTTGAAGACTGAATGGAAGGCAAAGAAGTAGAAGCAGTGAATACATGCAACTCTCAAGAATTTTGTCTTGAGATCTCACAATTTTAGAATTTCCTTCCTTCCTTCCTTCCTTCCTTCCTTCCTTCCTTCCTTCCTTCCTTCCTTCCTTCCTTCCTTTTTTCCTTCTTTCTTCTCTCCCTCCCTTTCTCTTTCTTTCTTTCTCTCTTTCTTCTTTTTTGTGGTACTAGGGATGGAACCTAAGGGCATTCTACCACCAAGCTATACCTCAAGACCTATTTTAGTCTTTTACTTTGAAACAGGGTCTCACTAAGTCAAAGAGGGCCTCACTAAGTTGCTGAGGCTGATCTTGACCCTGCAATCCTCCTATCTCAGCCTCCCAAGTACTGGGATTACAAGTGTGTGCCACCATGCCTGGCTAGAGTTTTCTTTCTTATCAGCTCAGTGAGTGATGTTTTAGTGAAGTTCAATGGGCAAAAATACAAAGTGCCCAGAACAGTCTAGTACCGAGTAGAAGATTAGCATTTGATATTTGTATGGACTTAACATCTACTTAAAAAATATTGATTGACTATTTATAAAATTTGGTACTAGAGACAAAATAATGAGTAACAATAGATGTGGCCTTCACCTCAAGGCATTTATTGTGTTTATATGTGCATGGAGGATGGGAATGTGAGAAGACATTAAACATAATCATACAAACAAAGGTGAAATTGCAATAGAAAACAGTTTGAATGAATCACATATATACATCAGTGAGGAGGTTCTCTCTTGGAAAAGATGGGGTAGGCTGGATTTAACCAGTCAATGCCTTTTCCTAGACCAGAAGGTGAATGCCAAATCGCAAGAAAAAAAAAAAAAATCCCCGTGATTTCTCAGCTAGACCTGTTTATGTTTTTCCAAGCCTGCAAAAGAACCTGGCTTGTCTTTCACTAGCTTGCCAAATGCAGCTCAGATTCATCAACCCTAAACTCTGGGCTTTCCTGCAGCCACAACAACTGCAGTTTACCTGATCTACATAAAACTGAAATAAAATCAGATGTAGAAAATGCAAAGGCAACACTATGATATAGGAAAAGGAATACTGACTTTGGAATCAGGGAAACCTAGCTTCAGGTTCTGGCTCTCTGCCTGTGTGACGTGAAACAGGCCACTTTATCTCTTTGAGCTTCACATTCCTTATCTATAAGTGAAAAAAGATAATTAATTCCCAGCCTAGTTAATAGGATTGTTGAGATCTTACAGCCCCCAAAATACAAATAAAATCACAGAATAGATTGTCTTTATTAGGAAGGATCATAAAGGCTTTATGATCTAATCACTATGTAGGTAAAAGCACTTTAGGAATAATAATAATAATGAGGCAAATATCTCTAATGTAATATTCTATACCTTGTCCTCTAAAACCATAAGTACAAATATATGTGTACTGTATATGAAGATATATATATGTATATATATTTATATATTTAAACCCATAGAGTATAACACTGTATTCAACTCATATTAATAATAAGAAGTCCATTTCAATTATCAATTTTATGGCTTGGTGAGTAAATGGGAAATATGTGAGAAAATTAAAATTATACCATTCACTTTATTTATTTTGATAAAATCTGCCTGGCTATATTGTTAATCATGCTTCTAAAATACTAGTAAATGGGCCATGCTCCAGTTTGTAAAATTAAAAACGTCACTAACAACATGCACATTAGCTTCTTAAATATTTCTTGAAGTGGCATTATCCAGAGAGAAGGATGATTGTGGGCCTTAAATCTGAGAAAGAATCACTACATCTGCCAATGATTATTCAATGAAAATGTGCCTACACTGTTCAAAATGTATTAGATCAAAAGAATGTGACCAAGTAATCCATGTCAAGGTGAATGCTCCAGCCTCTGTGAAGCTTGAGGGTTGAGCACCACAGCTGCAAGAGCTAGCACCTTCAGGAAATTGTGAAGTTCCAGTTCCAGATATGTAAACACTAGGTCCAAATTACAGATCTACCCTGTACTCCTAATCTGTGTCATGAGGATATGATATAATTATAACATGCACATCATAGGGTCCTTGTAAGGATTAGATGTATTTAAAGTATTTAACACAGTACTGGGCATAAAGGAAGCACTCAACTAAGAATAGTTACTTTTATTTGGCAGTATTTGAGGTTAGTTATAAGGATGATGATAATATTAAAATGTGAGTTTTAGGCATCATCTAGAGCTAGTCGAACCAAATCATTTTTCGATGGATAAACTGGGGCCTAGAGAAGGAAATAATTTACCTGATAATATAGAGAGAGTTAACAGCAGATCTGGAATCAAATTCCAGGCCTCGTGATGTCCAACAACCATCTCTCTTCTGTTCCTCTGATGAATGTTACATTATGTCAGAGAAGAGAATCAGAATATACCTTAAAGTTATTTTTGTCTTTATCTCTCCTATTACACTTTAAGCACCTTAAATGGAAGCACTACATCTTCTAGTACACTGTACTGTACCTATGGGAGTAGTACAAAAAGGAATATTTATTCATCTTCATTATTCAATATAATAAAAAATCAAATAGCAAGCATGCTCAGAAGTTAGTAACTAGAATAAGTATCAATAATAAATTACTTCTACAGGTTTTAATTGGAGATGATGTTAGAATAGAAAAAGTATTCAACTTAATGTCAGGGAATCTAGGATCTAACCTTGAACCTTTTATAACTAGTTGAACTTGGCCTGAGGTACCACTCAAATATAGGGAGGATGAAAGGAATAAACCTAAAAAGATAGGTGATAGTCTTGAGAGTCAACCTAAAGAATTTCAACTTTATCCTTAGAGCAAAGGAGAATGAGGGATGGGTTTTAAGGAGGTTAATAACATAATCTGGATAGAATTTTAGAACTATCACTCTGACAAATAAGTAAAAACCAAATTAAGAGATCAAGCTTCAAGGTCAGGAAAATTACTTCTTTTTAGCAGATTAGAATACTGAGGCTTAAAGAAAGAAGTTAAATGAAAGCAATTAGGTTAAAGTCAGCAATAAAATCAAGATTCAAAATTAGGTCATAGGATGCAGAAATCTTTCTTCTTCTTCTTTTTTTTTTTTTTTTTGCGGTACTGGGGATTGAACTCAGAGGCGTTCTACCTTCGAGCTACACCCCCAGCCCTATTTTTTACTCTTTATTTTGAAACCGAGTCTCACTAAGTTGCGGAGTGCCTCACTAGGTAGCTGAGGCTGGCCGCGAACCCGGATCCTCCGGTCTCAGCCTCCCAAATGCTGGGATTACAAGCGT
>PVLC010038655.1:0-14644 GCA_004027655.1 Graphiurus murinus | reverse complement strand
TAAGAGAGCAGGAAAAACCAGGTATAGTGGCATAGGTCTATAATCCAAGTATTTAGGAGGCTGAGACAGGAGGATTGCATGTTCAAGGCCATCCTCAACAACTTATTGAGACCCTGTTTCAAAATTTAAAAACAGGACTGGGAGCCAGGCATGGTGGCACACACTTGTAATCCTAGTACTTGGGAGGCTGAGACAGGACAATCACAGGTTCACTGTCAGCCTCAGCTATTTAGTGAGACCCTCTGCAACTTAGTGAGACCCTGTTTCAAAATAAAGAATAAAAAATAGGACTGTGGATGTAGCTCGGAGGTAGAATGCCCCTGGGTTCAATCCCTAGTACCACACAAAAGAGAGAGGAAGGGTGGAGGGGGGAGTATGTGTAAGCAAAGCTAGGTATAATATTAATTAATTTATTTATTTTGGTACTAGACATTGAACTCAGGGCCTCACACATGCTAGGAAAGTGTTCTACACTTGAGCTACATTCCCCGTCCTTTTAAATTTTATATCAAGACAAGGTCTTGCTAATTTGCCCAGACTGGTCTTAAACTTGCAATCCTCCTGTCTTAGCCTCCCAAGTAGCTAGGATTACAGGTATGTCCCATCATGCCCAACTATTATTATTATTATTGGGTACTGGGTATTGGACCCAGAGGTCTCCACCACTGAGCTATATCCTCATCCCTTCCTATTTTCAGACAAGGTCTCTTTTTAAGTTGCCCGGGCTGGCCCTGAACTTGCAGTCCTCTTGCTTCAGCCTGCCCAGTCATTGGAATTTTAGGTGTGCATCATCACTTCAATTGCAATTATTTTTTATTTGTTTATTTTTTGTGGTACTAGGAATTGAACCCAGGGGCTTTCTACCTCTAATCTACATGCCCATTCCTATTTTATTTTTTATTTTGAAATAGGGTCTCAGTAGGTTCCAAAGGGCATCACTAAGCTGCTGAAGCTGGTCATGAACCTGTGATCCTTCTGTCTCATCCTCCCAAGTATAGGGATTACAGACATGGGCAACCATGCCTGGCTTATTTTATTTATTTATTTATTGCTCTACTGGTGATTGAACCCAAGGACATTCTACCTCCAAGCTACACCCACAGTCCTTTTTTTTTTTTTTTTTGCAGTACTGGGGATTGAACTCAGGGGCATTCTACCTCCGAGCTACACCCCAGCCCTATTTTTTATTCTTTATTTTGAAACCGAGTCTCACTAAGTTGCGGAGTGCCTCACTAGGTAGCTTAGGCTGGCCTCGAACCCGGATCCTCCGGTCTCAGCCTCCGGAATGCTGGGATTACAAGCGTGCGCCACCACGCCCGGCTCTATTTTTTATTCTTTATTTTGCGGAGGGCCTCACTAAATAGTTGAGGCTAGCTGTGAATCCAGATCCTCTGGTCTCAGCCTCCCAAGTACTGGGATTACAAGTGTGCCACCACGCCCGGCTTATTTTTTAATTTTGAAACAGGATCTGGCTTGCCTCAGAATGAAAAGATAACATAAGGCTGGGCATGTAGCTCAAAGGTAGATTGACCCTGGATTCAATCCCCAGTGCCACAAAAAAGAAAGAGGGGATAAGAGAGGGAGAGAAAGAAAAAGGAAAAAAGAAACAAGGTCTTGCTAAATTTGTTGAGTGTCTCGGTACATTACTAAGGCTGGCCTCAAACCTTCAATCCTCCTGTCTCAAGTTCCCCAAATTCTGGGATTACAGGTGTACACCACCAGGCCTGGCTTCAACTGTTTCTGAAATGAACCTCATAAGCTAGGTATGATGAGAAGCCAAATATGAATGTAAAAATACTTTTTAAAGTGCTCTTTGGGTTTAAGTTGTGATTAGATATAAATTATGTTATACATGCAGCCTGATGCCTAAATATGTGCTGAGTACATGTTGAGTACTGAGGATACAAAACAAAAATAAACAAGAAGTTACTCTCTAAGAGTTTGTTGTCCAGTGAGGAACATCAGACCTGTGAGCATTTTAATTCATTCTACCCCAGTATAGTACGTATAGTAATAGAAGAGCCTATTCAGCTGATAAATCATTCATCCATATTAAGGAACAAATTACAGATACTTGCTACATGGATAAACCTTCAAAACATGTTAAGAGAAGCCAGATGAGCCAGGCCTGGTGGCATATACCTGTAATCCCAGTACTTGGGATACTGAGACAGAAGGATCACAGGTTCGACGCCAGCCCAAGTAATTTAGCAAGGCCTTCAACTACTTAGCGAGATCCTGTTTCCAAATAAAAAATAAAATACAGCTGGGGATGGCTTGGCGGTAGCATGCCTCTGAGTTCACTACCCAGTTTCTTTCTTTCTTTCTTTCTTTCTTTCTTTCTTTCTTTCTTTCTTTCTTTCTTTCTCTCTCCCTCTCTCTCTCTCTCTCTCTCTCTCTCTAGATTGTGAAAGGTCACAAAAAATATCTGGATAGGTTCATGATAACTTAAGTGTGTTAGTAGTTAAGAAGAAAAGAATAAATTGTGACAGGCAAAATGTGCTAGGCATAATTACCTAAATTGGTTATATAATCTTATACAATGTTTAAAAAAAAAAACAAATTTAGAATATGTCAAGATGCTGTAGAAACATAGTACAGGTACTATCTAAATCAGCCTGAAGTCTTAATTTAGTTGTGACTCCTCCAATAACTTGCAATTTCCTCAGTAATGAAGGAAGGTAATATTTTATTCTCAATACTGTGTGTATATTATATGCCAAGAACAAGGCATTCCTGTAATCCCAATACTTGGGAGGCTGAGATAGAAAGATGACAGGTTTAGGGCCAACCTCAGCAACTTAGTGAGGACCTTATCAACTTAGCAAAGACCATGTTTCAAAATAAAATAGGGATAGGGATGTATCATGTCCCTGGGTTCAATCCCCAGTGATAAACACACACATACACACACACACACATATGCACTAAGAGACAAAAAACAAAGCTAATACCCTTTTCCAGAATGATTCAGATTGCATAGAAATTGGGTAATTCATGGTTGGGTTTCAGTTGAATTGAAAAATAAATTTGTGAGCCGGGTGTGATGGTGCACGCTTGTAATCTCAGTACTTGGGAGGCCAAGACAGGAGGATCCGGGTTTGCAGTCAGCCTCAGCTACTCAGTGAGGCCCTCCACAACTTAGTGAGACCCTGTTTCAAAATAAAGAATAAAAAATAGGACTGGGGCTGTGGCTTGGAGGTAGAATGCCCCTGGGTTCAATCCCCAGTACCACAGAAAAAAGAAAGAAAAATAAATTTATGGATTACAATTTTGTGGTATGACATTTTTTTAAAAATGAACTTAAATCTTCAGTTTTACAAAGTAAAACTGTTATAAGCTAAATTATCTTTCTCAATATGAGATCAGTGGACAGGGCTTATTAATAATATGTTGTAGTACATTTCAATTTTTAAATTTTATTTATTTTTAATTGGTGCATTGTAATCATACATCTTTGGTAGGTACAAGCTGGTAAGGGTAAAGGCATACATGAACACGTTTCTCATTTAACCCTTCTCCAATTCCCACCCCACTCCCTCCTCCTCCCTCCTTCTCAAGGTCAGTTTAGTGATTGACTTTGATGTGTTCATGATAGTACATCATGCTCATTAGGGTGTCCCCCCCTATGTTCATAGCTGCACAGTTTACAATCGCCAAACCATGGAACCAGCCAAGCTGTCCATCAACAGATGAATGGATTATCGGATATGTACACAATGGAATTTTACTCAGCCATAAAGAAAAAATCATGTTATTTGCAGGGAAATAGATGGAACTGGAAAACATTATGTTAAGTGAGATTAGTCAGTACATTTCAATTTATATAGCAGTTTTCAAATCCTCTGTCTCAGTTGCATTTTAAAGATGGCAGACAAATCAGTTGAAGTAGCAGCTGGAGAGCTGAATAAAAACCAGTTATGGAGAAATAAAAATAGTTGTATTTGCACTTAGACATACATTAACATCCTTGCTTTAAGGGAACTGAGACTTTAAGAGTTATCTAGCAGGTGAATAGCAGAGATTTGAACTCTGGTCTTCTGACTTTTAAGGCCAGTGCCGTACATTTTAATTAAATGAGAATTTTCCTTGATGCTTTTCTTTTGTTTTTCAGAGATTGAAACCTACAAATCCTGCAGCTCAGAAGGCTCTTACTACACCTACTCATTATAAACTGACACCTCGCCCTGCCACCAGAGTCCGGCCAAAAGCTTTACAAACAACAGGCACAGCCAAATCCCATCTCTTTGATGGGCTAGATGATGATGAACCTTCACTAACCAATGGAGCATTCATGCCTAAGTGAGTTTATTGTCCCTAACATGAATACTAAAACTAAGTATTAGAAATATTTATTTAAATTATTGTTTATAATTATTTATTAAATTATTACAAATGTTGTAATACACTTCACTTTTTCTTAATTTGAAAAATACAACTAAGCCGGGTGTGGTGGCGCACGCTTTGTAATCCCAGCATTCGGGAGGCTGAGACCGGAGGATCCGGGTTCGCAGCCAGCCTCAGCTACCTAGTGAGGCACTCTGCAACTTAGTGAGACTCAGTTTCAAAATAAAGAATAAAAAATAGGGCTGGGGGTATAGCTCGGAGGTAGAATGCCCCTGAGTTCAATCCCCAGGACCGCAAAAAAAAAAAATACAACTAGTCACAGAAAAATAAATATGACTTAATCATATTAGGGATAACCATAAATAACATAATGTTTTGATAAAGCCAAGCATGATGGTGCACACCCGTAATTTGGGAGGCTGAGACAGTAGGATTGGATTGCAGGTTCACGGACAGCCTTCGCAAGAAGTGAGACACTAGCCGAGCGTGGTAGGGCACGCTTGTAATCCCAGTACTTGGGAGGCTGAGACCAGATGATCTAGGTTTCCAAATAAAGAATAAAAAAATAGGACTGGGGGTATAGCTTGGAGGTAGAATGCCTCTTAGTTCCATCCCCAGTACCACAAAAAAAAAAAAAAAAAAAAGTGAGACTCTTGGCAACATTTTGAGACCCTGTTTCAAAACAAAAAATAAAAAATCAGGCTGGGGTTATAGCTCAGAGGTAGAATGCCCTGGGTTGAATCCCTAGTACCTCAAAAATAAAAAAATATTTTGATGAATATGGTTCTAGTTTTACATATACGTGATTTCTTTTTCTTCTTGAGAAAATAATGCTTTTTTATTTTTTACAACTCAGAATGGTCAGAGAGCTGGGTGTGGTGGCACACATGTATAATCCCAGTGCACCTAGAAATTTTTTTTTATTTTGAAACGGTCTCACTAAGTTGCAGAGGCTGACATCGAACCTGTGATCCTCCCTATCTCTTTGTCCCAAGTACTAGGATTACAGGTTTGTGCCACAATGCCCACCTTCCACTTTGTTTTTAAAGAAAAAATGAAGCATATAGTTCATTCAATGAGGTTTTACATGAACATTGATTAAGATCTATTTTATGTAGTTCTTCTACTTTAAGCTCATATATGAAATTCTTTAAGTAAACCTTTGCAGAAACGGAACTCCTTAAGTATCTGTGATTATTTTCCTCTTTAGATATGGGTTTTTCTTCCATTACTTGTCTTAAAATTTTTTTTCCCCCTCTGGGGAAGGGGGAGTGGGGAGGGAGCCAGGGGAAAATTTACCAACTGCTGTGTGTGCATATATGTCACTATCACTATGAGATTATAAAACTATAATGTACCAGTAAAAGTATTCAAAAATAAGCCCGGCATGGTGACACATGCTTGTAATCTCAGTACTTGGGAGCAAGGGAGGATTGCAGATTTGAGGACAGCCTAAGCAACTAGTGAGACTCTCATCAACCTAGTGAGACCTTATTTCAAAATAAAAATAAAATAGGACTAGTGGTATACCATGGAGGTAGAATCCTCCTTGGTTCCATCCCAGGTACCACCAAAAATAAATAAAGAATAAATATACTTTATATAACAAATTAAAAAATAAACACACCAAAAAAAAAGGAAGGGATACAATAAAAATTTTTAACTCACTAGCAAAAAAAGAAAAAGAAAAACCTTTCTCATTGATTCATAAATCTTACTCACTTTTTCTTAACAATAACATGCTGAGATCTGTGGAAAAGACCACCATAAATCCTGACTGCCAAAATATAAAGAGAGTGCAAGACAGACAGAAAAGCACTTAATGAGAGAGAAAATATGTATTAAAATCTAATCAGTGTGACAGCTGTATATTCTGATTATACATTTCTAGGAAGAATTTATAAATGAAACTTGTTAGTCCTATTTATTTATTTATTTATTTATTTATTTATTTTTGCGGTACTGGGGATTTAACCCAGGGGCATTCTACCTCCGAGCTCCACCCCTAGCCCCATTTTTTATTCTTTATTTTGAAACAGGGTCTCACTAAGTTGTGGAGGACCTCACTAAGTAGCTGAGGCTAGCCTCGAACCTGGATCCTCCAGTCTCAACCTCCCAAATGCTGGGATTAGAAGCACCACCACGCCCAGCTTTTATTTTTTATTTAGAGACACAGTGTTACTGAATTGCCCAAGTTGGCCTTGAACTTGCAATCTTCCTTCCTGAGCCTCTGGAGTGGCTGGGATTATAATCACGCACCACTACCCCTGGCTTGTTAGATCATTTTTAGGGGTACAAGAGTTGAACACGACCACCATTTTGGGCTCCACTTTTAAGATAATATTTGTGATGTAACTGTATACCTGATCTGTTTTCCTTTTCTTTTGTCTCTGTTTATAGAAAGAGCATTAAGAAGTTGGTTTTGAAAAACCTTAACAATAGCAATCTCTTTTCTCCTGTTAATCGTGATTCAGAAGATCTAGCCTCACCATCTGAATATCCTGAAAACGGAGAGAGGTAAACTGAAATTTTTGAGGTTTTCTTGATAAAGAGCCCTATTCTCATTTTGAAGAGATTCTGAGCTTAGAATTTTATGAAGATTTGTGAATGTTGCTTAGAAGGATTATAACATAAGGGCATCTAGACATTAAATCATATTTTTACTTCTTGAGTACTTTAAATTATAAAATTACTGGAGTTGTGATTTACTTATGCAGAACTATTTTGGTATCAGTATATTTGTTTTGGACAGAGGTAGCATTCCTTAAAATAAGGAATGTTTTGTCTGTCATGATTATTAAAGTGATACTTAGTCATTGTACCAAACAAAAAAAAATCAAGATAGATTGTATAAAGGAGGAATGGAAAGTATGTACACTAATTCTTAGTTTGCCACACAGCATTCTACTTAGGAAATTTGTTGCTCTGCTAGTCACAGCCCACACCTATCATTCTAGTACTTGGGAGACTAAAACAGAAGGATTGCAGGTTCGAGGATAGGCTCAGCGACATAGTGAGCCTTTCAGCAACCTAGTGAGACCCTGTTTCCAAATTTAAAAAAAGGGTTAAGGGTGTAGGTCAGAGGTAGAATGCACCTCGCTTAATTTCCCATTACCATACACACAAAAAAGAAATTTGTTTACTTAGAAATGTTCTTAATGATATTGTACAAATTATGCATGAATAGTATGATACTCTGTTACCTGCCTAATTCTATTTATTTTATTATAAATGTCTTTCCGTATCTGTATGAGTGTATCTACTTCCTTGTTTTTAATGGCTGTATAGTCATTATGCTGAATATAAGATAATCCAGCTAGTTTTTTAGTAGTGGAAATTTAGATTATTTAATATTTCTCCAATTAAAATAATGCTTCAGCCGGGCATGGTGGCGCACGCTTGTAATCTCAGCATTTGGGAGGCTGAGGCCGGAGGATCCAGGTTCGCGGCCACCCTCAGCTACCTAGTGAGGCACTCCGCACCTTAGTGAGACTCGGTTTCAAAATAAAGAATAAAAAAAATAGGGCTGACGTATAGCTCGGAGGTAGAATGCCCCTGAGTTCAATTCCCAGTACCACAAAAAAATAAATAAATAATAATAATGCTTCAGCCAGGCATGATGGTGCATGCCATAATCCCATAGCTTGGGATGCTAAAACAAAAGGTTTGCAGGTTTGCGGCCAGCCTAAGCAATTTAACAAGACTCTCAGCAACCTAACAAGACCCTGTTTCAAAATAAAAAAATAAAAAGGAGTGGTGGCGCACGCTTGTAATCCCAGCATTCGGGAGGCTGAGACCTGAGGATCCGGGTTCGCGGCCAGCCTCAGCTACCTAGTGAGGCACTCCGCAACTTAGTGAGACTCGGTTTCAAAATAAAGAATTAAAAAAACAGGGCTGGGGGTGTAGCTTGGAGGTAGAATGCCCCTGAGTTCAATCCCCAGTACCGCAAAAAAAAAAAACAAAGGACTGGGGGTGAGCCAGGTGTGGTAACACATGCTTGTAATCTCAGTACTTGGGAGGCTGAAACAGGAGGATCACAGGTTCTAAGTCAGCCTCAGCAACTTAGGCTCTCAGCAATTTAATGTGAGACCCTATTTCCAAATAAAAAATAAAATAGGGCTGGGGGTATAGCTCAGAGGTAGAATGGCCCTGGGTTCAATTCCTAGTACCACACACACATACACAAAAGGCTAGGGATGTAGGTCTGAGGTAGAATGTCCCTGGGTTCAATCCCCAGTACCACACACAAAAATAATAACAATAATACTAATAATAGTAATGTTTCAAGTTAAAAAATTCTGGTATATACATCTTGGTATATACATCCTGTTTACCCGTCTTCCTATTTGGATAAAATCCTTGATTTTTCATCAACAAAGCGTTTTCTAGTACTTTGCTGACTGTAATGTTAAAAATCGAAAATCTCAGTTTTATCATCTTTTTTTTTTTTTTTGCGGTACTGGGGATTGAACTCAGGGGCATTCTGCCTCCGAGCTACAGCCCCAGCCCTATTTTTTATTCTTTATTTTGAAACCGAGTCTCACTAAGTTTCAGAGTGCCTCACTAGGTAGCTGAGGCTGGCCGCGAACCTGGATCCTCCGGTCTCAGCCTGCCGAATGCTGGGATTACAAGCGTGCGCCACCACGCCCGGCTAGTTTTATCATCTTAAAATTAGTCATTAACCATTTTTCCTGTATAATAGAGCACTCCCCCCCCCCCCCCCGCTTTTTGCAGTGCTAGGGATGGAACAGGGCCTTGTGCATCCTTAGCAAGTACTTTATTCACTGAGTTCTCCCTCCTATATATATATAATTTTTGCCCTCCAATGGTGCTGGGGATTGAATCCAGGGGCATTCTACCTCTGAGCTACACTCTAAGCCCTATTTTATTTTATTTTTTTTTATTTGGAAACAGGGTCTCACTAAATTGCTGAGGCCGGCTTTGAACCTGTGATCCTCCTGTCTCAGTCTCTCAAGTACAGGGATTACAAGCATGCACCACCACACCAGGCTTAAATTTTTTGTTTTGCTTTAAACCAAACATTGAGATTCTCAGATCCATTTATTCATGAAAATAGATCAGTAAAAGCATAGAATAGATTCTACTACATCTAGACTTAAAATGCTAGCTCTAGTACTTTTAGTTTTGCAGTGTTGGTCAATTTATTTTTCTGTTCCTCCGTTTACCTTTCTATAAAATAGAAATAGTAATTATAATCTACATCACAGGATTGCTATATGTATGAATTTTTTCTTTTTTAATTTTTTTTTTGGCCGTACTGGGGATTGAACCCAGGGGTGAATACCTCTGAGCTACATCCCCAGCCCTATTTTTTATTCTTTATTTTGAAACAGGGTTTCACTAAGTTGCAGAGTGCCTCACTAAGCAGCTGAGGCTGGCCTCGAACCTGGATCCTCCCGTCTCAACCTCCCAAGTACATGGGCTACCACGCCCGGCCTGAAATTTTTATTTTTTTGAATTTTTTAAAAATTTTTTTGCGGTACTGGGGATTGAACTCCGGGGCATTCTACCTCCAAGCTACACTCCCAGCCCTATTTTTTATTCTTTTTTTTTTTTTTCTCGGTACTAGGGATCGAACTCAGGGGCGTTCGTTCTACCTCCAAGCTACACTCCCATCCCTATTTTTTATTCTTTATTTTGAAACCTGGTCTTGCTAAGTTGCAGAGTGCCTCACTAGGTAGCCCAGGCTGGCCGCGAACCTGGATCCTCCGGTCTCAGCCTCCCGAATGCTGGGATTACAAGTGTGCGCCACCACGCCCGGCTCCTGAAATTAATTTTTAATACATGAAATTTCTAAATATTTCCAGATACTTCCTTAGTTATCATTACTTAGTTATTACTGCTGTTATCACTTTTATTACCATTACAATGGGGCTAAGATATTATTTCTTTTCTCTCGTTTCAGATTTAGTTTCCTGAGCAAACCTGTTGATGAGAACCATCAGCAGGATGGAGATGATGATTCTCTTGTATCACGTTTTTACACTAACCCTATTGCCAAACCCATTCCTCAAACCCCAGAGAGTGCTGGAAATAAACACAACAGCAGCAACAGTGTGGATGATACTATTGTTGCATTAAACATGCGTGTTGCTTTGCGAAATGGTCTGGAAGGAAGCAGTGAAGAAACCTCATTCCATGATGAATCACTGCAAGATGATCGAGAAGAATTAGAAAATAATGCTTACCATACGCATCCAGCAGGTCAGATTCACATACTTTTTTTACCTTTGGTGTGATTACCCTGGTGTAGTTTAAAATGTCCAATTTTATAGCCAGAAACTATACTGATACTTTCCCTAGCTTTGTAAACTTAGGTAGGTAACTCATACGTTTTTAAATTTAAATGAGAGTACTATAGCCAGGTATGGTGGTACATGCTTGTGATCCCAGTACTTGGGAGGCTGAGGCAGGAAGATCACAGGTTCAAGGCCACAGTGAGGTAACTTATTGAGACCCTGTTTCAAAAATAAGAAATAAGCTACTGAGCATGGTTGCACACACCTGAGATTACAGGTGTGTGCAACCATGGGAGGCTGAGACAGGAGGGTCAACATCAGCAACTTAGCAAGGCTCGCAGTAATTTAGGGAAACCTTGTTTCCAAATCATTATTTTTATTATTTTAATTAATTTTTGTGTGTGTGTGTGTGTGTGTGGTACTAGGAATTGAACCCAAAGGTATTCTTCCTCTGAGCTACATCCCCAGTCCTATTTTATTTTATTTATTTATTTATTTTTACGGTACTGGGGATTGAACTCAGGGGCATTCTACCTCCGAGCTACACCCCCAACCCTATTTTTTATTCTTTATTTTGAAACCGAATCTCACTAAGTTGCGGAGTGCCTCACTAGGTAGCTGAGGCTGGCCGCGAACCTGGATCCTCCGGTCTTAGCCTCCCAAATGCAGGGATTACAAGTGTGCGCCACCATGCCCAGCTGCCAGTCCTATTTTATTTTTTTGAGGCGGTATCTTCACTAAGTAGTGGAGGGCCTCACAAGGTTGCTGAGGCTGGCCACAAACCTGAAATCTTCCTGTTTCAGCCTCCGAGTACTGGGATTACAGGTGTGTGCCACCACCTGCCTGGACCCATATCAAGTGCTAAAACAAACAAATAAGCATCCACTAGGTAATTTTCATGGATACCTAAATGATATCTGATAGCACAAAGAAAAGAAAGACCAAGTGGAGAAGGGTTTCAAAACCCATCAAAGTAAGGACCAGATGGGATGTCAAGGTCTCTTGTAATACTGATTACAGGCCTTGAAGTTTGCTTTTGTCTTTGGGATGTTCTCTAAGATGAAACTTGATTTAGCATTTGGGCATGTAAATTTGAAAGATAACCAGGGCTTTGAAGAAGATAGTAAGTTATAAAACAAAGTATTGATTTTGGACAAGAGCTTGTAATCCTAGTACTTGGGAGGCTGAGATAGGAGAAGATTGCAGGTTCAAGGCTAGCTTCAGCCACTTACTGAGACCCTGTTTCAAGATTAAGAAAATAAGTAAAAATAAAATAGGGCTCATGGTATAGCTCAGAGGCAGAATGCCACTGGGTTCAATCCCCAGTACCAAAAAAAAAGTATTGGGTTTGGAATTTTATCTTCACCTCTACTACTCAAATTATAGTGTAAATCAAAACTGCTTTCCACCCTAAGTTTTGGTATCCTTGTATATAAAGTAAAAGTAGATTAAGTAGCTCTTTCCCAGAGTACATTTTATGGAATCCCTTTCATATTGTAGTATGTTAATGGGTATTCTTTGAAAAGAGGTACTGTGGCAAATTAAGTCTGGGAAACACTAGGTTAAGCAAAGCTAAATAGTCTCCATTATATTGGAAATTTTCAGTCTATAGTAAGAATATGGATATCCCTCAAACTTTTTGACCACAAAACTTAAAAATACATGGTTTTTTTTCCCCATAAATATGTTTAATTTAAAAATAAAAACTAGTTTGGAAAAATCCTGTATTCCTTTGCACTTTTACACTTTAGAAGCTGAGTATTTGGGGTAACAAAAATTACTCATTTCAACCAGGCGTAGTGGTGCACTTCTATAATCCGAGTACTTGGGATGATGTCACAGGAAGATTGTAAGTTTGAAACCAGCCTCAACAAATTAGTGAGGCCATGTTTCAAAATATTTAAAAATGGGGTTGGAGGTATATATCAGAGGTAGAATGGTAGAATGCCCCTGGGTTCCATCTCCAATATCACAAAAAAAAAAATTTTTTTTCATAGAAAATTTTTTTAAAAATATACAGTAAATTGAATATTTCAGAGACTTCCTCTACTCATAGATAATCACATTGTTCCTTTTGCTTTTTTTTTCTGTAGGCATTGTTCTTACTAAGGTTGGTTACTATACTATTCCATCTATGGATGATCTTGCCAAAATTACCAATGACAAAGGAGAATGTGTTGTCTCTGACTTCACCATTGGTCGTAAAGGTGAGTCTGAGTTTAGGAGTTTAGTGTATAAGCTGGAGATTTGTGCCTTATTTTTGGAATTAAGAAAAACATAATGGCTGGATTTGTTTTTACCTACATTTGGATCCAATTTAGCTTGAATAGTAGAATCTTTGACAAGTAACAGATTAGAACCCTATAACTTTTTGGGCTTAGGTGTACCTATTTGGGGCTGGTACTGGCTCATTGCAGTTTTCCACAATTAAAACACTGAAAACAGCAAGAAATACTAAGTGAGCAAATTGAATAATTGATAAAAAATGTTTAATACTTGGATTCAGCTTAAAGTTATTACAGCTAACTTCATTTTCTTGGATGAGAAGTCTTGTTATGTTGTGTTAAAAATGAGCTCAGGCAATTTAACTTACATGGTCAGCTGTATACTAAGTGTTGTTTATATTACAGCATTACAGAGACTTGGGAAGAGATTTAAGAAGGCTATTTGGAGGACAATAAAAGTTCAGATACTGTATCAGTAACAATGTAGTTGATGTCACTCCCTCTGTCCCCATTCTTGCTATATTATGGGGAAAATAACCCTCTCCAAAAATTGTTGGATGATTTCAAATATTCTTTTAAGCTCTTTGCTCCTTCTGATTATTTAATCACTAACTATAGATACAGAGTTAGGTATTTGCTCCTTCATACAGGATTAATTTTTAACTATTTCCTCTGTTTATAGGTTATGGCTCAATCTATTTTGAAGGAGATGTGAATTTGACAAATCTAAATTTGGATGATATTGTACACATCCGAAGGAAAGAAGTTATTGTCTATTTAGATGATAACCAAAAACCACCTGTGGGTGAAGGACTAAATAGGTATGAACTTACTTACATATAGAAAGTAATCAACTAACCCGGGCATGGTGGTGCATGTTTGTATGTAATCCCTGTATTTGGGAGGCTGACACTGGAGGATCACAGGTTCGAGGCCAGCCTTGGCAACTTAATGAGGCTCTCAGCAACTTAGTGAGATCCTGTTTCAAAATAAAGACTAAAAAAAATAGGGCTGGGGTTGTAGCTCAGAGGTAGAATGCCTCTGGGTTCAATCCCCAGTACCACAAAAAAATTAAATAAAATAAACTTCAGCACATAAAACCTTGGGGGAAATGTGCACCATAACGACACAATCTTTTAGTTTTATAAGATGAAAAAGTTCTAGAGATTGGATGCACAACAATTTGAATATACTTAACACTACTGAAATGTACAGTTAGAAATGGTTAGAATGAACTGGGCATGGTGGTATCCCAGTACTTGGGAGGTTAAGACAGGAGGATCACAGGTTCGACAACAACCTCAGTAAGTAATGAAACTCTCAGCAACTTAGCAAGACTCTGTTTCAAAAACAAAAAATAAAAAGGGCTGGGAGCATAGCTCTAAGGTAGAATGTCCCTGGGCTCAATTCCCAGTAAACACACACACACACACATACACCCACCACCACCTCCACCACCACCTGTAATCCCAGTACTTGGGAAGCTGAGGCAGGAGAATCGCAGGTTCATGGCCAGCCTCAGCTACCTAGTGAGGCCCTCCGCAACTTAGTGAGACCCTGTTTCAAAAATAAAGAATAAAAAACTGAGCTGGGGTATATATAGCTTGGAGTTAGAATACCCCTGGGTTCCATCCAAAGTATCACAAAAGTAAATAAATAAACAAGTAAATAAAGTATTACTGTATTTAAAAACAACAACTAATTTATTAATAACAAATCCTAGAGAATGAAGAATCAGGTGCATTACAGTACTGATCATTAAATAATGAGTGTGGAGATGACTACGATAGTCAAAGTGTATCATTTCTATCA
>PVLC010038654.1:0-14642 GCA_004027655.1 Graphiurus murinus | reverse complement strand
TATGTTCTCCCTAATATGTGGATGCTAGGGAGAAGATGGGGCATAGGAGGGTCTCCAGATGAAAAGGAGAGATCCTCGATAAGCAAAGAAGTTGATTTAATTGTAGTGGATGCATGGGGCAGAGGGACACCCTAAGGCACATGATGTACTTACACAATCATATCAAGGTCACTCACTGAAGTGAACCTGAGGGGGAGGGTGGGGGAGGGAATGGGGAGGGAATTGGGGAAGGGGTCAAATGAGAAGTGTGTGCAAATATGTTGTTAACAACTTGTACTTAACAAAGATGTATGCTATATTGCACTAATTACTACAATAAAAAATTTAAAAAAATATTCCTTCTGTCTCCCAGTCTGTTCCCTCTCAAATCCTTCCCAACACCTCAAAGAAAGACAAACAGAGCACATCCAGATGCCGAGAAGGGCAAGTCTTGCTGATCCCAGGCTACGTCCTCTGTCACCTGCCATCCACTCTGACAATGCTCAGGATCCCCCCCGACCATGGTTCCTGCTTCAGTCTAACCCTGCTGATTGTCTCCCCTGAAAAGTAAGAACATAGGGAATCTACCAGTTTATCTCAGAAATCCACCATTTCTGTAATTTTAAGTCTGAAACTCACTGCCTCACAAAGATTAAATGCCCATTATTGTCCTTAAGATGTGGGAAATTAAAAATATATCAGATCTCTCTATATTTCCTATTTTAGCCCAAATGAATCCAATTAGGTTTCACTGCAAACTATAAAACACTCCAGGCCTATTTCCTCTTTAAATTGATTATAAATGTTGATGCTCTTAAGTATAAGTGCAAATTAATCTAGGGAATTCCATGAAATTTTATTTCTTAATTAAGCAATTTAAACTAAATTACTTAACTGAAATGACTACTCTGGCTCCTAAGATTGTTCAAGGTCAGGCAAATGTAATCAAATGTAACATAGTGATATTTTACTTGCCGTAAACCTTTTCATCACACTCATTTCACTGCTTTGGACTTGACACAGAGGCAAGGTTGCACTCCTGAGCTGGGTAATCTCTAGAGACTGAGATCAAGATTATAGGAGGCAAGACAAGGTGACAATACTCAGGGCAATTGGAAGAGTTTCTGGAAAATAGAAACGTGGTCTCTATTAAAGTGAGAAAGGAGCCAGGGGTTTAGCCTGTCCAGAAATTAAACTTTCGACTGGCATACAACTGGCATTGCTCCAGTGAGCACAATCCATTTGGCCAGCCAGATGGACTAGCCCTGGCAGCTTTTCAGTCTCTCAAACAAAGCACTTCAGCTCCGGGAAGAGAAAAATCCCCAAACAAAAATATAAATAGAGAAGATTCAGCATTGTAGCTAAACAATGGCAAAGACTCATGGTCTTACAAATGAGGTTCCCACAACATTGTCTGTGCATTTCAGACATTCCAACTGTTTCTTTTTTTTTTTTTTTCTTTCTTGATTTTTAATAGCTTATTTATCATGGGTGAAGGATGAGATTACTTATCTGAGGCTCCATGCTTTTGGCAGAAACTCTTTATAATGCTCAGTTGCTTTCTCTTGGAGGGGGAAAAAGGCAATTTCTTGCTTCTTTCTGAGAAAACACACTAAGTAATACCAAACAAAAAACATTGATAAGAATCTAAGTTGAAAAAGATCCTTTGAAAATGCAAACTTCTGTGTTGTCATCTATCAAAGAGATTCAGGCTAAAAGGATGTACCACTCATCAAAAAGATGATTTTGTACTTATTTAGGGAGACTTACTCATTTCTCAATCTCTAATACCATGAGTCCAATTCAAGTTTCCCATTAGCTTGAATGAGAATTATCTGTTGTCAATCAAGATCTGCAACTGGGCTGAAGTCCATTGATCATCCTTCAGCAGAACTGCCATGTCCACTCAATAATCATGTACCACTTCTATTCCTGAAGTCAAGTGCTTTGATGACGGCATGGTAGCCACAGAACAGTCTATCCATCGTTCTTCCTTCCTTGACCCTAGGAAAGGAATAGAGAAATAGAAATCCTTTGTATTCCCTATGGAGGGAATAGAGAAATAGAAATCCATTTTAAGTAACTATCTCAATATATACCTTTCATAATTGTGGATTTTTATATTTATTCTAAATACAGTATATGTTTTAACTCACTAATTAATGGGCTATTTTGGGGAGATCATTAGAGGGTATGAAGTAAGCGAAAAAATGTCTTTTGCTTATTGAATATTTTAATCAAATACTTTTTTTGTCTTTAGGTACATAAATTCAGCCAAAAGTTCAAATGTGGAACTTCCTTCCCTCCATCCTTTCCATCTAGCAAAAACTTAACTCCCACTGAATTACAGGTACTATACTGAATGATTTGTGTGAATTATTAGTAAAATAAAGCATTTTGGTTAATTCCAGGTGTCACACATAAGTTTGTCTACATTTTTATTAGCTAGTCTTTAAGTTTACCCCATTATTTGCATCTTGATGAGATGTTAAGTTCCAGTTCAAATATCACAAATGGAATCATCCATGTGGGGCAGTTTCCAATTGTAGATATTGTGTTTTGGTTGTGGTTGGCCACATTTAGTTTGGCTTGTTTGGAGGACGAGGAAGTACACAAAGGGGGTCTGAGGTACAGGATACATGGGTGAAAAATCATCATGCTATGCAGTGATGATATATGCATGGTATAAATGGTAAGCTTCAACTTAAAAAAAAAAAAAAGATAGCACAAAAACAATCCCCAATGCATAAGTGGAGGCAGTGCTTTAGATGAGAACTATTTTTATTTGCCATTTTATTGCTTTTGTCTGATGAGTTTCTTATCTCTATCCTCACAATTGCTTTTGTTGTTTCTGAGATGGAATTCTTACTATGTTGCCTAGGCTGGCCTTGAACACCTGAACTTAAACAATCCTGCTCTCTCAGTCTCCCAAGTATCTACAATTACAGATATGAGCCCCAGCTTTATCCCAAGTTTTAAGAATAGTAAAATACAACACATGAAAATCCCCTTCTGAAAATTTGTCTCTATTACCATTTGTTTTAGGAGCACTCCAAATAAATACGAAATAATTCTACCTAGACACATAGCATTTTAGTTCTATTTGTGACAGCATTAGGAGAAACAACAAGGTCTCTTAGGTGCAAATCCAATACTCTGCATACATATTCATTGTATCTTTGGCCCCTCAAGAGCAATTTTTAAAAAAAATCAATGTTATTGATGTATAATTTAAATGTAATTAAATGCATTCACCCATTTTTAATTGTATAGTTCAATGCATTTTGACAAATGTATATACTTGCATAACTATTATCACCACAATCAGGGTATAGAACATTTTCATCACCCTCCAAAAGACAGCACCCTATCCAGTCTACCTCCTTACCCCAGGCAACCATTGATCTTCTTTCTATCACTATATCTATTACTATAGATTAGTTGGGCTAGAAAACTCAGTTCTAGAATGCCACATAATTTGCATCACACACCATGTGTTTCATTTGTTTGGCTCTTTCAATCTTTATTCATGTTTTTAAGATTCATCCATGTTCTTGCTTTTCTTTTCAGTGCTATTGTTAGGTAGCAAGCTAGGCATTTGCAGATGTGGTAGGCTGGAATGAACCAAAGTTTACCTGAAGACTCATTTTGACCCCCTCAACTGTGAGAAGGGGGCAGAAAAACAATGTAGAGTCACTAAGGTGAGAAGTGCAAAGTGCAGTCAAACATCCCCAGATGTAATACATATAAAGGAGGTCTCCAGAGGGACTATAAAACCTGACACGTGAAAACTCCATGCTATTTTTCTTTCTTGGAAACAGACCACTCCAGACTCGTATCTGGAGAGTAGCCCCTTATCCCAGGCCACCTTTCCACTCCTGGGAATGGCCATTCCAGATGCTTTTTCCTGAAACCCTGTCCCCTCTTTTCATGGCCTTTCTTATATTAGGCCTCACTTCTCTTAATAAACCTCTTCTATTCCACAGTTGTGCTTTCTGTTTGAAAGCTTTCCAATCAGATAAGTAAAGGTATAAGGGTGTGCAGGATAATTTAAAAATCTCCCACTTGGTCACTGTTAAATTCCACTCTGGGTATATTACATTTTTACATATTCACTTGTTGATGGACATATGGATTGCTTCTTCTTTTTAAATTTTGTTGAGTAAAGCTGCTGTAAACTCATGAATACTCATCATGGATACACCAGAGCTCTTTGCAAGAAGAAATCCAAGGGCCATACATCAGATGCCAAAGGAAAGAGACAGGTCATACAAATGAATGAGCAGAATAAGTGCAAGATAAAAGGAGGTGGTGAGGATGGTAGTAATGATGTAGGATAGAAGAAATAAAGATGTAGCAAGACCAATAGGGAAGAGAAAAGAAACTTAACTTTAAATCTAAGAAGCTCTATCAACACCCTCTCCTTTATTCTTGAAGCCTGTGTTCTTCCAAGACCAAGTTCTTAAAAAGCCCTGATAACATGAATTTGGATGATTAATGTATATACACATTGTTAGGAAAGCCAAGGAAAAATATTGATAGAGACATAGGATATGGGTGTATTCCAAACATTATTATCTATTTACTGGGTGATATCAACCTAGACATACTGAAAGAGTCAGACCACACACACACTTCTTTGGTTCACTGCTTACAAAGATTCCTTTAAAAGAAGAGCCCACAACCTCAGAGGTGTTCCTGCTTCCTTTTCCCTTAGACTGTGTATCCTGCTCTACTGCTTGCTTTCCTGAACAAAGCTTCTGGCTCTTTAATTAAGTCTTTGTGCCTCTTTAATGCATCCTGAAAACCCATTCCATGGCTAAGTCATGAACCCACCAGGGCTGAGTTGAGGCCCCCTCCTCATTTTTGTGGAACCTCCTCAGAACCCTATCTGGTGACATTAACTGACCACAAATTCAGTTTTTAACTCTTTGTTTAGAAAAAAACATTTCAAAAAAGTTGAAGTGAAAATGCACTGCAACATCCAATATAAAGTACAATAGGTTCAATAATTCTTCAGATCAGGGAGCAGACAATCCTTTGGGAATCCCCCGCCCCCACAGGCTATCATATCAGAATGGATTACAAAACTATGGGATATGTACACAATGGAATTTTACTCAGCCATAAAGAAAACAAAAATCATGTTATTTGCAGGGAAATGGATGCAACTGGAAAACATTATGTTAAGTGAGATTCAGTCACGAAAAGTAAAAAATTGTATTCTCTCCCTAATATGTGGAAGCTAGATAGAAAATGGGACATAAGAAGGACTCCAGATGAAGAAGGAGAAACCTTAGCCTAGCAAAGAAGTTGACTTAATGGAAGGTGATAGGGGGAGGGGTGACACCCTAATGCACATGATGTACTTTCATGAACATATCAAAGTCAATCTCTAAACTGAACTTGAGAAGGACGGAGGGCAAGGGAGTGGGGAGGGAATTGGGGAAGGGTTAAATGAGAAATGTGTGCATGTATGCTTTTTTCAGCTTGTACCTAACAAAGATGTATGATTACAGTGCACCAATTAAAAAAGAAAAATAAAAAAAAGAAAGCTCATTTGTCTTTAGACAGCCTAGGGTTTGAATTCAGGATCTACATGAATTCAAGGTCTATGTGATCTTAGACACATCTCTCCCGCCCTCCCTCACCCCCCACCGGCCCCTTCTCATTGTTGTTATTGAGGATTGAACTAAGGGGAATTCTGCCTCCCAGATATACCCTCAGCCCTTTTTAGTTTGAAACAAGGTCTCCTAAATTGCTGAGGTTCGCCTCCTGTCTGAGCCTCCTAAGTCTGGGATTACAGTCATGTACCACCAAGCCTGGATTCTCTATCTTTCTTAATCTTTGGATTTTTATCCCCAGCAAAGTGTGGATAGTAATAACATTATTATTCACCTCTTAGCATGAAAGTAAAGTATAAAAGAAAGTATAGAATATATGGAATTAGCCTAAGTATTCTAAATGTGTAGCATAAATCATAACCATATTTTATGTCCTTCACATGCCAAGCCCTGTGTGAGACCTTATTCTCCTTACCTTATTTTGTTAAACCCTCACTTTATTTGTTAGGCAAGAAACTGAAGCTGAGAGATGTAGAGAGCCCTCTGACAAAAGTGGAAAGGAAAATCACTATCCTGGAGGACATTTACCAGGCTTGCTCAAGGCAGGAGCCCACAGCATAACAATTCTCATGAACTTTAAATGTATTGCACCCTGACATCATGGTGCATGCCTGTAATTCCAATACTTGGAGGGCTAAAACAGGAGGATCACAGTTTCAAGGCCAGCCTCCACAACTTAGTGAAACTCTGTTTCAATATAAAAAAGTAAAACAGGGCTGGAGGTCTAGCTCAGAAGAGGTAGAACACTCTTGGGTTCAACCCCGAGTAACCAAAAAAAAAAAAAAAAAAAAAAAAAATGGGCTGCAAAAAAAATTGGGCTGGGGTATATTTAGAGGAGTAAGTTCACTTCTTTGCAAATGTTTCAACTTCTGCCATTGGTCTGATATGTTCATAAAAATCTCTAGCAGGCAGTTCTGAGAGTTTGTCTTTGGTCAAAACCTCACCTGTCAAAAATGTGTCTCCTCTACTGGGTGGGAGCTATATTCCCAGGACCTGCTGCAGTACTTTGCACAACACAGGAAAACATCATTTTATGGGACACATCTTGCATATAGTTCTTTGAATTCAGCATCCAGAATTTTTTAGATAATGAGTACATATTCCCCTTTCTATATTACTATAATCTTTATAACATCTCTAGTAGCTGAAACAACCACTGGGATGATTTTATTTGACCTTGTGATGAAATATTTGTAACACAAGTCATTTGTTTTTAAAAATGATTTTCACTTGCCCTCACTAGGTCTCATTTGTTTCTTTATTTATACAATAAGGGTGTGGAGTGAATGGTTTATAAGATTCTTTACATCTTTAAGTTCTCTATATATCAAAGAACACCCACTGGTTCCCTCCCAGCTCCAGTAATTCTGTGGCAAGCTGGTATTTTTCTGAGAGTGGGTTTCATAAAGCTTTGGCTCTCAAGACCAGCAGCATCAGCGTCAAGAAGAAACTTACTAAGAAATGCAAATTCTAAGGACCCTTCCCATACCCATAGAAGCAAAAACTCTTGGGGTGAGGGATAGAGAGCAGAAACCTATTTTAAGATCCATGAACTTTGAAAACCACCCCTGTGGAAAGGGACATCATCCTGTTACCTCCTGTATGAGTACTTCTTTTTTTTAACATCAACATTGGCTCCAACTCCACAGCAGCTGCCAGCTAACACCTCCCTGTATTCGGCAGAGAGGAGGGTTCCTGGAAGTTCTTTAAATTCCAATCCTCCTGCGTCTATAACTCAGAACAACATCTTTGTTGGCCTCATTAAAGATTTGTAAGTTTTTCTTTTTTATTCTGTCAGAAGCTACAATACTTCCTATTTTATTTTAAATATGCTTTTATTGGTTAATTGTAAGTATACATCAAAATGAGGTATAGAGTAATAGGAACATACATGCATACAGCACTGGAATGTTTCCCTTCAGATCCCACCACACCCTCCCCTCCCCCATGCATGTCATTGAGATTGGTATTGATAATTTTGTATATGTACATAGCATTATTTAAACTGTTACCTTAATTATGTATCAAAGAGAAAAAATAAGTTGTATCTTATAGCTTTATTTAGACTTTATTTTGAGTAAAATTCAACATCTTTTGAATGTTTAAGAGCTGCTTCTATTATATTGTGAATCATCCTGTTTTTTGCCCTAAAGAAATTGATTTTTTTCTCTATGTATTTAAATTTAATGTTTTCTATTTTGGCTCCTAGCTTTTGTATCATGTTTAGGAAGGTATTTTCCACCCTAAAGTTTAAGAAAAACATTTTTTCTTGAAAAAAAAAAAGATTTATTAGGTTAATTTCTCTTCCCAAGAAATTCATGACTCTTTTCCATAAAGGAGTGTCAGTATATAAGCAAAGGCTATTGAATGTCTTCTCCCTGGTCTAAAGGAGATAGGAGAGAAGTTGTTTGTTTTACATGTATGTGTCTGGGAATCAGATTGAGGACTAGAAGTCAAAAAAACTTCTGTTTGGCCTTGTATTCATGAAGGAGCTTGAATTCAGAATTTTGATATAACTTCTCTTTTTTTTTTTGCGGTACTGGGGATTGAACTCAGGGGCATACTACTTCCGAGCTACACCCCCAGCCCTATTTTTTATTCTTTATTTTGAAACCGAGTCTCACTAAGTTGTGGAGTGCCTCACAAGGTAGCTGAGGCTGGCCTCGAACCCGGATCCTCCGGTCTCAGCCTCCCGAATGCTGGGATTACAAGCGTGCGCCACCACGCCCAGCTTCAGAATTTTGATATAACTTCTAAATCAGTTTATGTATGATCTCACAAAGATACATTGACAAAATTGATCATTATTTCATTTGTGACTGGATCACATGGCCTATGATATATTGTGAATTATTTTTTTAAAACAAATGCTGTACTTACATAAAAAATAATCATATCACATTGGGTTTTTGTCAAAGTATTCAAGTTATTGATATATTAAATAATTGGGCCCCATTTTTGCAATCATTCATGATACTGAACTAAAAGCCTCAGGATATCGACTTTCTCTGGTCTCCCTCTATTGCAAGAAGATGTGTGAAGACACGAGTAACCTCCTTTTAAATCAGGACTCCATGAAGCATTCAAGGTGCTTCCCAATCTCACATGTTATCTAATTCACATCCAAAGTCAACAAATATTTATCAGATTCTTACAGTGTGCCAGACTCTATTAATGCTGAAGAAACAAAGGTGAAAATGATGGAGCCTGTTCTCAAAGTGCTCACAGCCTACAGGGAAAAAGACTTGAACAATGGGTACAATTTATCGTAATAAGTACTGCAAGAGAGGATTTACATGACATAGAAATTCATTTCAATTGAAGGAACAGAAAGTATGCTGGTGAAGACATCCCCTTATAGTGCTTTTGAATTTGCTATACTACTTTGCATCACGGGAACAACTCTGGAAGAGCTAGGGGATCCGAAAAGAGGGCAAATTGTAAGGAGCCATAGCAAGTATCTGGGTTTTGCTACAGGGTGAAGGCTGTGGAGTGCAGGGTGAAGCAGATGAACTCCTCCATCCCCATGGATTTCTTAGATCTCTAAACTGTCATTCCCTCTGATGCTTGATCAGTATTTTTTGGGAGCTAAGAAAATCCAGGGTATTGGAGACAAGGACTCCTTGAGCTCCTCCCTCCTAGTCTGCTGTCCTGCTCACAGATTGGCATCCTGGCTACCTAAGAGCAGCACATCTGCAGAGGGCCACCAGGCTTCCAGTTCTCCTCTCTGTACAGCACAGAACATGGCAAAGGATTTTTTTTTTTTAAATTCTGTCTTGGTGAGAATGGGTCCATGTATCAGCAGAGAGTTATCAAGGTTAATGAGAAAAATTATCTCATCAGAACAACCCCGAGATGGAGACGCTGGTGCTGGAGCTGCAGCCTCTCTAATCTGGGTCTCCCGTGCAAAGTGATCCATCAAAGTCACTTTCTGGCCTTCCCACCTTCTCAGGACAGCCCAACCCCCCTTCTTCTGATGGGGAAGGGAAAACAGACTGAGGAAGTGTTCCTGCATAAAAGGGACAACAGGTGCTCCGGTAAACAGAATAGGAAGCAGGAGTCTGTACCCCAACCCCCCCTGCATGTGATGGAGTCAAGAACTGAAGATGCCCAAACAGGTGCCAGGGGAAGAAAAGTTGTGTCTTGCGCATGCGTGCGCGCACACACACACACACATGCACACATACACACATCATGAATGTATGCCACACACATACATGTATAGTCACACCCACATGCATGCATCATGCATAACCAACACACACTACACACATGTGCATTCAGTACACATGCACACACAGGAACATGCACACTTGCACACACACACAGGCAGCATGCTCTGCATCCTGCTGTCATTTGTTTTCAGTCTCCCATTCTTTATGGGAAGTAACAACTGTTCAGCCAGACGCATTTTCATAAACGCTTGTCTTTATGGTCTCTTTGGCAGCAGCCTGGACTCTCCACCTGCCGCCCGTCCAGCAGGCAGAGAAGTTTTTGCTTTGTGTCATTGCAATTATTGCAGTGGCACAGGCTTAGTTTTGCTTTGTCCTGGGACAGGCAGGAGGCAGCAGAAAAGCAGTGAGGAAGCCACAGATTTGTAGTAGGGACATCCACTCACAGTTAACCAATCACACTCATGGCCCACCTCAAAGGTCTCACAACCTTTTGTGAATGTCCAGCTTGTCATCAGCAGGGTGCGCCACTGGAGCCAGGCCTCACCCATTCCTTACTCTCCTGCTCTTTCCTCCAGCCCCACCTCCCACAAGGAGATTTTAGCCTTCACTGATCTTCCCCCTCCTCGGGCATTTTGTAGTTAAACTACAGTAACTTTAGTACTCGCCCGTAAAGCACAGTTTAGCCTGTAATTTATATCGACTTGTATTCTCACTAGATTTCAAGGATGTCAGTCTTGACTTCTTCAGCCAGCTTGTAAGTGACTGCAGGGCATGATCAGTGTTTCAATGCATTCTGGCTAGCTCCCTGGGCTCCTGGCAAAATGTAGGGAGCAGGGTGGGATTCTCATTTCAAGGCATGGTCAGCACGTCTTATAATCACTATTCTTTTTTTTTTTTTTCACAGAGTTTTCATTTAAAAACTACCTGCTTTTCCAAATGTTCTGATTCCATGTATTGCAAAGATTTCTGAAGATGACCCAGACTTACAAATTGTCCTCAACATACAGTAATTGCTAATATTCTTCACTGATAAAGCACTTGGGAGCTATAGGCAGAAGAAAAGTCTCAGAAATCATGACCCCCAGCACCTAAAGTTGACCCCATTTGGTGACAAACATTCTTTCATTTTCTCCCCACAGTGTCCAGGCCATTTGGTGAAGTTAAAAAGTTCTTGAAAAATGCTAGTCAAATTAATTGTTTAGTATGATAGAAACATGATGTAATTTGTCATATAACTCTGTGTGTGTGTGTGTGTGTGTGTGTGTGTGTGTGTGTGTGTTGCTGGGAATTGAAACTAGTGGTAGTCTACCTTTGAGCTACACCCCCAGCTCTATTCTATCATTTATTTTGAAACAAAGTATTCAATCCTCCTACCTCAGCCTCCCAAGTACTGGAGTTACAGGTGTGTACCACTGCACCCCACCCACTTCCACAGATATTTTTAAAGTGCCTGCTATATATGCTAGACACTATTGTAAGAGCTCAGGATACAGATAAATATCATGGAGCAAAGGATCATTTGAGAAGGCGATGTCGGAGGTGAGTCCACTAGCAGTAATTATTCAGGTGAAAGCTAGAGATGAGGATACTCCAAAATGATACACATGAAATAGAGAAACTTCTAAGGAGACTGGTATGGCTGACGTCAGATTGCAGGGCATGAGGATAAACCCAAGAGGCCCAGTTTGAAAGTGAATGAGAAAGAGGATCATAAAAAGATTTCTATACCATGGCAAAAAATTCAAACTTTATCTTGAAGACTATGGAGAACAATAGCAAGAACTGATACATCGCAAGGATTGATACAGTGGAGTCATGAGGGTTGTAGTACCAAGCTGTGGATAAATCCATCATAATGGATTTACCTGGATCGTACTCAATAGGCCTGTAGGAGGTGGCTGGAGGAGGCAGTCCCTGGAGGTGCAGACTTGGAGATTATGTTTAGTCCTCCTCCGCCTGCTCTCTCGCGCTTGCTTCCAGCCTCTATGATGTGAGGAGCACAGCGCATTTGCTCACCTCTTCCCACCGCCGGCCGCCACCACCATGCCCTGAGATCCACAGTCCCTGGCCTCACATGGGCTGAACTCCAAAGCATGAGAAAATAAGTCTTCTTCCTCTAAGTTGCACAGTCAGGTCTTTAGATTTTGGCTGTGAGAATGCTAACCACATCTCCACACCTTCAAGGTCTGCACCTACTGAGGTCCTTCTCTAGCACAAGAATTCAGTGAACTCTTGTTGTGCTCCTGCCTCAAGGCAAACCCTCCATATGGGTGCTAGATGCCCTTCCCTTTCCTCTACTCAAAGTGATTGTCCCTAAACTCTCCTGAGGATTGTTACTGTCAGCATACAAATATACTTCTCATGGCAAAAATCTTCTCCCCAGCAGGGCACAGTGGTACACGCCTATAATCCCAATACTTGGGAGGCTGAGACCAGAGGATTGCAAGTTCGAAACCAACATCAGTAAGTTAATAAGACCCTTTCTGAAAATAAATAAATAAATAAATAAAATAATAAGGACTGGGGATGTAATTCAGTTGTAGAATGTTCCTGGGTTCAATACTCAGTATCACATACAAAAAAAATTTAAAATCTGTTGACCCACTTTCCCCATATTTACTACTTGTCATAGCAAATCTACTTCCCTTTATAACGAATGCCTGAAAAGTTGTCTGTATTCACTGTCCTGATTTGTCTCCTCTCAATTTCTTCTTTCATTGCCATCAGGTTTTAAGCCCATAATGCAACAGAAATTATTATTTTTCTAAATCAAATGGTAAGTTGTCAGTCTCAGTCTTCATCTTAAGTGACCTATCAATAGTGATATAGTTGTATAAATCTTTTTTTTTTTGATCTCCTTACTTGATCTTGCTTCCTTGGTTTTCTATCTCATCAGTCACTCTTTGATGTTGTTGATTTGATGACTGCATTCTACTCCCCAAACCTTTGTGTTAGAGTTCCTGGACTACCACTTTGATTCCCTTCTCTTTCTTCTGTGTAGCCGTGTCAACTATGAGCTGATACTGCCTCCAAATTCCTGCTAACTAACACAACTACCTTGGTTTATCTATGCCTTTCATGCCCTATATCCAATCCATAAGCATAAAATGCTATAATTCTACCACTACTGTCATGAAATGCCATAATTCTACCACTTCTAGCCACTATCATTGCTGCCCCTTGTTCGGAGTTATCACCTCCTCACCGGTATCTGCTTTAAGTCTGAGTATTCATTTCTAGAACAACTAGAAAAATCCTTTTCAAATATATCACTCTGCTTAAAAATCCCTGTTCTACATTGAAAACCTTGTTTTTTTTCATATATATATATATATATTTGTACTGGACATTGAACTTGAGGCATTCTACCTCTGAGCTCTAGCACTTTTTATTTTTTCTTTATTTTTTTCAGTACTGGGGATTGAACTCAGGGCCATTCTACCTCCGAGCTATACCCCCAGCCCTATTTTTTATTCTTTATTTTGAAACCGGGTCTCACTAAGTTGCAGAGTGCCTCACTAGGTAGCTGAGGCTGGCCTCGAACCCGGATCCTCCGGTCTCAGCCTCCCAAATGCTGGGATTACAAGCGTGCACCACCACGCCTGGCTATTTTTTATTTTTAAATGGAGTCTTGCTAAGTTGCTGAAGCTGTCCTCAAACTTGCAATCCTCTTGTCTCAGCCTCCAAAGTACAGGGATTGCAAGCATGTGCCCCTGTGCCTGACTAAAAACCCCACTTTAAATGACAACTCCTTATTGTCACTACATTCTCCAG
The DNA here is from genome assembly GCA_004027655.1 of Graphiurus murinus. Lineage (NCBI taxonomy): Eukaryota > Metazoa > Chordata > Mammalia > Rodentia > Gliridae > Graphiurus > Graphiurus murinus. The sequence goes on along the minus strand of PVLC010038654.1, from coordinate 1,090 downwards.
GCCACTTACTCTGTTTTATTCTATACTAAATAACTATTATATTATATGTTTGTTAGCACTCTCTACCAACTAGACTGCAGGATCCTTGAGAGCCAATGCCTTTGTACATTTGCTTCTCTTATGTGTCATATGTACCTAGAATAGACTTTTTTATATATCACACATTTAATGAATATTTGCTAAGGGAATAAATGATGTTCAGAAGGAGCTGAAAGACATGGGCCTAAAATACGACAATGTCAATAGAGATAAGGGTTAAGAAGATGCAATAGATTAAAGCAAAATTCAAAGAGTCTGTTGAGTGGATTCAGTTTTTCTCCATTTAATATGATGCTGGCTGTGGATTCAGGAATATAATAAAGGATTAAAGGGTGATTTTAAGGATGCATGTCCTCTTAGGTTTGGCTGGTCAGACAGGTGACAGGGCCCAGGACTGAGGTGCAGACAGAAGCTTAGATGAGACTAGGAGCCTCTTCCACACCAGGGTTGGGGTGTGGCCAGGACGGGAGACTGTGGGGATATCTTGGCAAGTACTAAGACTAAAGTTAGGACGGAGAAAATTTAAAAAGTAAACATTTTTAAGTTCTTTCTATATTATAGATATTAGTCCTTTATAAGATGAGTAACTAGCAAAGATCTTCTCCCATTTTGCATGCTCTCTCTTTAGGTTCCTTATAGTTTCCTTTGTTGCTGTAAAGTGTTTTAGTTTAATGCATCTCCATTTACTTGGCCATAAAGAACAGAATTATGTCATTTGCAGGAAAATGGATGAAACCAGAGAATATTATGCCAGGTGATATTAGCCAGTCACATAAGTGAAGGGTGTAAATGATCATATGTGGAAGCTAGAGAGAAATTGGGAAACAAAAGGAACTACAGATAAAGGAGGAGATACCCCAGTGGAGTGATGGAGGAGTCTCGGAAAAAGAAGAAGAGGAGCAGGAGACTTGATGAAGGAAACACTTCAAATAATGCTATGACACATAGGAAATTACCAGTGCCAATCTCAATAACATGTATGAGCAAGAGGAGGGAGTGGAGACACTCACCAAGTACTGTGTGCATGTATGCTCCTATCACTCAAAAACTC